>JARQOD010004158.1:0-36088 GCA_033576555.1 Oophaga sylvatica | reverse complement strand
GCAGAGGTAAACGAGATATCCCACTTCCGTCCTCCCCCACCTTGTGTAATCCCGCTGTAAATGATCGGGGGAGGGGGGGAAGGGGGGGAGGGTTGCCGGCCACCTGCAGCTATGGTAATGTACGTCTGGCATCTTAATTGGAGCCTGTTATCTACTGGCCTGCCTCATATTGATTGTACTGTCCTCTGTGTGTAAATATATTCTGAGACCTGTGAGTAAAAGGTTGTCACACTGGAAAAACATGGAGAAGCAGTGATCTTTTATATGTTCCCATGTAACAATGTCTTTCAAGCCAGCGTCCTTCATTCAGAATCCAGGAAAAGCAGAGTGGACCTCCTGAAAAACGGGGTGGTAATGTAAGAGGTATTACAGCACAGTAGACCCCGTTACACAAATCATGAGTACATTCAGCAGTAAGTGGCAAAAACTGATTAGAAAGCGAAGGTCAAAAACAGTTCAGCTATCTCAAAACAAAGGAAATAAAAATGCACCTTTACAATTAAACAGAGACCCTGGGACATGTTTCCTCAGGCAAACTATAGGGGAATAGTAAGATTGAGCAAAAAGATTTGCAATACCCTAGACCAGTGGCTACATCTGTGAGTGCCGGACATGAGCCCTTTGAACCTACTTCTACCCATTGGTATCCCTGGAACATCTTCTGATCCTAGCACGACATGTGGGACACATGCATGACACTCCTCCAGTCCTACTAAACACAAGAAATGCTGGGGATGCTGCAAGTAGGAGGTTTGCAGGGTTCGGGTCCAGCAGTCATCGACTACCACAGTGGCCACTGGACAAGGGTCTTGCAAATCTTTTGACTCAACTCTATTTCTGCCAGGAAATTTTAGAGCACTTCATGCTTCCCTCTGTTGACAAGCTTTTTGGAGATGGAAATTTCATTCTCCAGCAGGACTTGGCACCTGTCCACACTGCCAAAAGTACCAATTCCTGGTTTACAAACAACAGTATCACTGAGCTTGATTGGCAGCAAACTCGCCTGACCTTAACTTCATAGAGAATCTATGGGGTATTGTCAAGAGGAACATGAGAGACACCAGACCCAACATTGCAGACGAGGTGAAGGCTGCTATCAAAGCAACCTAGGCTTCCATAACACCTCAGCAGTGCCACAGGCTGATCGCCTCAATGCCACGCCGCAATGATGCAGTAATTGATGCAAAAGGAGCCCCGACCAAGTATTGAGTGCATTTATTGAACAAACATTTCAGTAGGCCAACATTTCAGATTTTAAAATAATTTTTCAAGCTGGTGTTATAAAGCATTCTAATTTACTGAGATAATGACAAACAGGCAATCCCCACATATATTCAGGCTGTCTAGCAGCTGCAAATCATGCATCTGCGGCGACAAACTAAATCTCCGAGCACGCCCAAATACTCGGAGAACACCCGAGCATGCTAGGGAAAACCCGAGCAAAGAGCATACTCGATCATCCCTAGTAATGATACATGTCTGATCACTGCCTGGTCTAACCTTCTGCATGCTTAGAAAGTGCTGGGAGATGAGAGCACAGATGACTTACCCATTTAAGTTAAGGTCCATGTCGGGAAAGGGGCAGCGCAGCGGAGTTTAACTTTGTCACATTATAAACCCTTCTATCAGTTTTCCTTCAATCCTAGCAGTGTTAACTCTGTGGCATTGCCCTTTCCCTCACACTGCCTGTCTGGAGATGAGTCACACATATGTCTATTGTCGTAAGGAGAAACTTGCAATCGCCCTGCTGTGAGAGCACAACCAGCTACTCCTGTGTGAAATGTAATGATGCCCTGCTATGTTCTCACTGCAGAGGGATTACAAAATGCTTTGAGTACAACAGACAAAAGTGTGATACATTTATAAACAGGCAGTGTGGGGGGAGATGCAGTATAGATGAGCTGACAGACCTATGAGAGGAAAGCTGAGAGAAGGCTTTGTAATGTGGCACAACTTAACTCATCTGCACTTTTTAATCATGCAGGAGGTTAGACCAAAAAATAAGAGCTGTACCCTTACATCTCACACTGAAAAACTTCAGCTATGGTGGGGACATGTTCTTTTTCTGCTGTGTTGCTGCTTGCTTACGACTATACAAAGAGAAGAAATATATGCCACCAGTGAAAACTATCTAATAACATCCACCAGAACGTAAAGGTTACCTCATGAGATCACAAATACTTTGATTGCTAATATCTCTGCAACAGAGTGGCATTTTTTTAAGCATTTTATTCTGCTCTGCAGCCACTATTATATAGTGTCTCCAGCTCACCATAAGGAATTTAAAAAGGTTCTTTAATTTGTTTCAACAGGGTCTTCTTTTGGTCTCAGTCAGTGTAGTATGCATTAACATTTGTTTTTTTGTTTTTTTTTTCAAAGTAAATCACTACAACAAAGTGTCCAGCTGTTTTTCATTAGTACCATTTAATTTTCTAGCCTTTCAAAAAACTTTACCAACTTTTTTTAGATGTTTTGTTGCCATTAGTTTCTAAGTGTGCTGTTTTTTTTTTCAAATGAAATGGAAAAATGTCTATCTTTAGGGTCCTGATCTGTGTTCTATATACTGTTGTAAAAAAAATATGGCTATAAGAGATTTCCAAATCATTGTATTTTTATTTTCTCTAAATTGCTCACAGCGTCAGAATTTTTTTGAAAATGGGATTGTAAAATACACTTAGGTTTTCTAACTTTAATTACCTTTTTTAAGCATCCATCCAAAACACAATGAATGAAACGTTCCACCTTGAAGCCTAAAATTAACTGCACCAAAACTGAACAAAGCAAATAGAATGAACATGTGATTAAAATTAGCATATCAAAAGTTACAGGATATTGATTCCAATAACTGTATACTGACAAAAGGACCATGTACAGTAAGTAAATACATTTTATATTTTTGCAGAGCAAAATTCTAGTACAGTGTAAACAAACAGAGGATTTTTGAAGAAAGATTTAATGGTCAACTCAAAATTCACAGAACTCTTAAAATTGCTGGTAGATGGACAACAAAGGAGAACAGAAACTACAATAAAAAAGTATGCAGCATTAACCCCTTTACTCCCAATTTTTACAATTCTGACCACTGTCTCTTTATGAGGTTATAACTCTGGAATGCTTCAACGTATCTTCGCGATTCTGAGAATGTTTTCCCGTGACATATTGTACTTCACGTTAGTGGTAAAATTTCTTCAATATAACTTGCGTTTATTTTTGAAAAAACGGAAATATGGCGAAAATTTTGAAAATTTTGCAATTTTCAAACTTTCAATTTTTATTCCCTTAAAACAGAGAGATATGTCACACAAAATAGTTAATAAATAACATTTCCCACATGTCTACTTTACATCAGCACAATTTTGGAACCAAAATTTTTTTTTGTTAGGAAATTATAAGGGTTAAAAGTTGGCCAGCGATTTTCTCATTTTTACAACAAAATTTACAAAGCCATTTTTTTTTTAGGGACCACCTCACATTTGAAGTCACTTTGAGGGGTCTATATGGCAGAAAATACCCAAAAGTGACACCATTCTTAAAACTGCACCCCTCAAGGTACTCAAACCCACATTTAAGAAGTTTATTAACCCTTCAGGTGCTTCACAGGAGCTGAAGCAACATGGAAGGAAAAAATTAATATTTAACTTTTTAGTCACAAAAATGATCTTTTAAAAACATTTTTTTTATTTCCACAAGCGTAAAAGGATAAAATGAAAAGATAAAGTTGTTGTGCAATTTCTCCTGAGTGCGCCAATACCCGATATGTGAGGGAAAACCACTGTTTGGGTGCACGGCAGGGCTTGGAAGGGAAGGAGCGCCGTTTGACTTTTTCAAACCAAAATTGGCTGGAATTAAGATTGGACGCCATGTCGCGTTTGGAGAGCCCCTGATGCGCCTAAACAGTGGCAACCCCCCACAAGTGACACCATTTCGGAAACTAGACCCCCTATGGAACTTATCTAGATCTGTTGTCAGCACTTTGAACCCCCAAGTGTTTCACAAAAGTTTTATAATGCCTGGGTGTGAAAAAAAAATTTTTCCACAAAAATGATTTTTTTAGTCCCCAATTTTTGATTTTTCCCAAGGAAATTGGACCCCAAAAGTTGTTGTCCAATTTGTCTTGACTATGCTGATATCCCATATGTGGGGGGGAACTGTTTGGGCGCATGGCAGGGCTTGGAAAGGAAGTAATAACGTTTTGGAATGCAGACGTTGACGGGTGTCATGTTCCGTTTGCAGAGCCCCAGATGTGCCTAAACAGTGGAAACCCCCAAGTGACCCCATTTTGGAAACTAGACCCCCTAAGGAACTTATCTAGGTCTGTGGTGAGCACTTTGAACCCCCAAGTGCTTCACACAAGTTTATAATGCCCGGGCATGAAAATAAAAAAATCCTATTTTTTTCACACAAAAATTATCTTTTAGTCACCAATTTTTTATTTTCCCAAAGGTAAAAGGAGAAATTGGACCAAAAAAGTTGTTGTCCAATTTGTCCTGAGTACGCTGATAACCACTGAGCATGGCAGAGCTCGGAATGGAAGGAGCGCCATTTTACTTTTTCCAACCAAAATTGGCTGGAATTGAGATTGGACACCATGTTGCATTTGGAGAGCCCCAGATGTGCCTACACAGTGGAAACCCCCCACAAGTGACCCCATTTTGAAAACTAGACCTCCTAAGGAACTTATCTAGATCTGTGGTGAGCAATTTGAACCCCCAAGTGCTTCACACAAGTTTATAACATAGAGCTGTAAAATTTAAAAAATCATATTTTTTCCACAAAAAATGATCTTTTCACCCCAATTTTTATTTTCCCAAGGGTAACAAGACCCCAAAAGTTATTGGTCAATTTGTCCTGAGTACGCTGATACCCCATATGTGGAGGTAAACCACTGTTTGGGTGCATGGCAGAGCTCGGAAGGGAAGGAGCGCAGTTTGAATTTTTCAACGCAGAATTGGCTGGACGCCATGTCGTGTTTGGAGAGCACCTAAGATGCCTAAACAGTGGAAACACCCCATAAATGACACCATTTTGGAAACTAGACCACTCAAGGAACTTACCTAGATGTGTGGTGAGGATTTTGAACCCGCAGGTGTTTCACTAAAGTTTATAGCGCACAAGCACGAAAATAAAAAAATCATATTTTTTTACACAAATATGATCTTTTAGTCCCCAATTTTTTATTTTCCCAAGGGTAACAGGAGAAATTGGACCCCAAAAGTTGTTGTCCAATTTGTCCTGAGTACGCTGATACCCCATATGTGGGTGAAAACTACTGTATGGGCACACATCGGGGCTCAGAAGAGAAGTAGTGACGTTTTGGATTGCAGACTTTGATGGAATGGTTTGTGGGCATCATGTCGCATTTGGTGAGCTCCTGATGTGCCTAAACATTGGAAACCCCCACAAGTGACCCCATTTTGGAAACAGACCCCCCAAGGAACTTATCAAAATGTGTGGTGAGCACTTTGAACCCCCAAGTGCTTCATAGAAGTTTATAACGTACAGCCGTAAAAACAAAAAAATCATTTTTTTTTTACAAAAATTATTTTTTTGCCCCAATATTTTATTTTCACAAGGGTAACAGAAGAAATTGAACCCCAAAAGTTGTTGTCCAATTTGTCCTGAGTATGCTGATACCCTATATGTGGAAGAAAACTACTGTATGGGCACACATCAGGGCTCGGAAGGGAAGTAGTGACGTTTTGGATTGCAGACTTTGATGGAATGGTCTGCGGGCGTCATGTCACGTTTGGAGAGCCCCTGATGTGCCTAAACATTGGAAACCCCCCACAAGTGACCCCATTTTGGAAAATAGACCACCCAAGGAACTTATCTAGATGTGTGGGGAGAAGTTTGAACCCCCAAGTGCTTCACAGAAGTTTATAACGTAGAGCCATAAAAACAAAAAACTCAATTTTTTTTCCACAAAAATGATATTTGCGCCCCAAATTTTTTATTTTCCCAAGGGTAACAGGAGAAATTGGACCCCAAAAGTTGTTGTCCAATTTGTCCTGAGTACGCTGATACCCCATATGTGGGTGAAAACTACTGTATGGGCACACATCGGGCTCAGAAGAGAAGTAGTGACGTTTTGGATTGCAGACTTTGATGGAATGGTTTGTGGGCATCATGTCGCATTTGGTGAGCTCCTGATGTGCCTAAACATTGGAAACCCCCACAAGTGACCCCATTTTGGAAACAGACCCCCCAAGGAACTTATCAAAATGTGTGGTGAGCACTTTGAACCCCCAAGTGCTTCATAGAAGTTTATAACGTACAGCCGTAAAAACAAAAAAATCATTTTTTTTTTACAAAAATTATTTTTTTGCCCCAATATTTTATTTTCACAAGGGTAACAGAAGAAATTGAACCCCAAAAGTTGTTGTCCAATTTGTCCTGAGTATGCTGATACCCTATATGTGGAAGAAAACTACTGTATGGGCACACATCAGGGCTCGGAAGGGAAGTAGTGACGTTTTGGATTGCAGACTTTGATGGAATGGTCTGCGGGCGTCATGTCACGTTTGGAGAGCCCCTGATGTGCCTAAACATTGGAAACCCCCCACAAGTGACCCCATTTTGGAAAATAGACCACCCAAGGAACTTATCTAGATGTGTGGGGAGAAGTTTGAACCCCAAGTGCTTCACAGAAGTTTATAACGTAGAGCCATAAAAACAAAAAACTCAATTTTTTTTCCACAAAAATGATATTTGCGCCCCAAATTTTTATTTTCCCAAGGGTAACAGAAGAAATTAGACCCCAAGAGTTATTGTGCAATTTGTGCTGAGTACGCTGATACCCCATATGTGGGGGTAAACTACTGTTTGGGCGCATGGAAGTGCTCAGAAGGGAAGGAGCACCGTTTGACTTTTTCAACGCAGAATTGAGATCAGACGCCATGTCACATTTGGAGAGCACCTGATGTGCCTAAACAGTGGAAACCCCCCAATTCTAACTCCAGCCCTAACCCCAACACATCCCTTACCCAGTCCCAACCCTAATCATAACCTTAACCACAAACCTAACCCTAACACACCCCTAACTCTAATCCCAACCCTAACCCTAATTCTAACTTTAGCCCCAACCCTAACCCTAACTTTAGCCCCAACCCTAACCCTAACCCTAATGGGAAAATGGAAATAAAGACATTTTTTAAATTTTATTATTTTTTCCTAACTAAGGGGGTGGTAAAGGGGGTTTTGATTTACTATTTATAGCGGGTTTTTTTGATTGGCAGCTGTCACACGCTAAAAGACGCTTTTTATTGCAAAAAATAGTTTTTGCATCACTGTTGTGAGTGGGCTTGGGATGAGTTCTGAGCAGAGGCTCCCTCTGGTGGTTACAAGCGGTGCTGGTCTGTCCAGTGAAGATTGTGAAGATTGTGAGGATTGGGAATCAGGTGTTACTGACTGGTCTTATATAAGGGAGTCACCTTCCCATCAGGGTTGCCGGTGATCAATTGTTCTGGTCTGAATCCTTGATTCCTGTTTCCTTTGTAGCCTGCTGTGTCGTGTCTGCATCTCCTGCTAACAGATAAGACATTTTCTTCTTTTTGTTTTTGTGCTTGATTTTTTCATTTTGTCCTGCACTTCTGTGGGGGCCTTCAGGGTCCCCTCCAGGGGCTTTTGCCCTCTCAGTTTAGTTCAGCCACTGATGTTTGTACCTTTGCTTTTTCCAGTTTTTTCAGTGGCTGCTGTTCTGATTTTGTTACACCAGAGAACTAATTTAGGTGGTAGAGGTCGTGTGATCTCAGATGTTTTTGAAATTAGTAGAGTTGGTGCTTTTCAGGGTTTTCTGGGATTGCAGTAAGTACCCTTCCTATCCTTTTCTATTTAGTTAGTTTGGGCCCCAACGTTTGCTCATACTATTTTCTGTCTGTGTCTGTATTTCTTCTTGTCTAACCGCCATTACATGTTTGGGGGCTTTCTATTATCTTTGGGGTTCTGCTCCAGGGCAGATAGCTTTCCTATTTCTATCTTTAGGTGTAGTTAGTTTCTCAGGCTGTGACGAGGCGTCTAGGACCAACGTAGGAACGCTCCACGGCTGCCTCTAGTTGTTGTGGTTAGTCAGGGTACTGCAATCTCATAGATTCCAACTGCTCTGGTGTATTGCCTTTTTGCCTGCACTCCTCAGCTACCGAAACATAACAGTATCACCGGCCTAAAATTTAAAATTGTATGGTACTCACAGAAGGGAAAAAATTTGTGAAAGAAAAAACGGTTGTCAGAGTTGTCAGAGATATTTTTCTGTTTGTTGCATTTTTTTTTTTTTTTTTCCCCTCTGTATCTCTGGGTACTGGGGAGGATTTTTTCTCTCAATGGAGTTTGCACAGTTGTCTGGCCGTGTGGATCAACTTGCCACTGAGGTTCAGAGTATTGCTGCATATCTTGCTAGGTTGCCTGTTGTGGAACCTAGGATTCCCATGCCAGATTTGTTTTTAGGGGATTGAGCTAACTTTCAGAATTTCAAAAATAATTGTAAATTGTTTTTTGCCTTAAAATCTAAGTCCTCAGGGAACGCAGCGCAGCAGGTTCAAATTGTCATCTCTCTCCTGCGCGGCGATCCTCAGGATTGGGCTTTTTCCTGACACCTGGGGATCCTGTTTTGAGTGATGTTGATGCATTTTTTCAGGCTTTGGGGTTATTGTACGATGAGCCTAATGTCACTGATCAAGCTGAAAAAGCCTTGTTGGCATTAAATCAGGGGCTTGATGACGCTGAGTTATACTGTCAGAGATTCCGTAGGTGGGCAGTCCTGACCAAGTAGAATGACGACGCTTTGGCGGCCCTTTTTCGGAAGGGTCTGTCAGATAATGTAAAGGATGTTATGGTGGGATTCCCTGTCCCCTCTGGTCTCAATGATTCTATGTCATTAGCGATTCAAATTGACAGACGTTTGCGTGAGCGGAGAAGTATGCGTGGAATAGTGTTGCCTTGTGAACCTGCTTCTGAATCCATGCAGTGTGATAGAGTGGTGTCTGGGGCACAGCGTCATGAGTTTCGAAAGCGCAATGGGTTATGTTTCTACTGTGGTGATGCCTCTCATGCTATTTCAGTCTGCCCTAAGCGGGGAAGACGTTTTTCACGCTCAGTTGTCTTGGTGTCACGCTGTCTAGCAGATGTATAAATATATAATGTCAGTAATCTATCAAGTGGGACAACATTCTATATAACATATAAATAGGTAACATTAACATGTATATATAGCATAGTATTACCTGACATAATATCCTGTGGGTCAATACTGAATCCTTTTCACGCTGTCTCTGGCTAGAGGTGGACCGGGGTCTATGCTGACCCTAAACTGGGGTCCTGACTAGTCCCTCTACCTGGAGGTACTGTTAATGGTACAGAGGTCCAGGCCACCAGCGTAAACCCTGTCTCCTATAAATCCCTGACCACTGTAATCTAGTCCTTAGAAGGACCCTGATTACCACCATAGGGAATGGACAGGTAAAGGTTAACAAACAGTATAGACAAACGAGACAGACAGGGGATAAAGTAAATACTGTCTTGCATACAACATAAAAACACAGAGGGAACACCAAAGGTCTAGGAGATAAACTATAAGCAAGGTGAGGAGAAACAACAAAAGAGCTCTTAGCTTAAGTCTTCTCAGAACCGATCCTATCTGCAGTCTGTATGAATGCTTTCACCGGCATCTAACCAGCAGACTGGCAGCTATATAAAGGAAGCTAATTAGAACATAATCAAAAGCAGCCGGGCGAGGCTGGACCTAGTCTTAGCAAAGAGCTAGGTAAAATTAACTCCCTCATTACCAAACACAAAGAAACAGCAACTCAGCTGCGAGAAGTCAGAATGTGCAATCGCGACAATCTTCGTGGCGATGCACCCATGACAGTACCCCCCTTCTACGAGGGGCCTCCGGACCCTCAGGGCCAGGTCTGTCCGGGTAAGTCGTGTGGAAGGTCCGAACGAATCGATCTGCGTTAATCTCAGACGCAGAGACCCACGTCCTCTCCTCAGGACCATATCCCTTCCAATGAACCAAATACTGAAGGGACCGGCGATTCAGACGTGAGTCAATGATCTTCAACACTTGAAATTCTAAGTTACCATTGACCACCACTGGAGGAGGAGGTAGAAGTGACGGTATAACTGGCGCCACGTACCTCTTAAGCAACGATTTGTGGAATACATTATGGATTTTAAACGTAGGAGGGAGGTCCAGACGAAATGCCACAGGATTAATTATAGAACTGATCCTGTATGGACCGATGAACCTGGGACCCAGTTTCCATGAGGGAACTTTGCGTTTTATATTCTTGGTAGACAACCACACCAGATCGTTCACACCTAGGTCCGGACCAGACACTCTCCTCCTATCAGAGCTCTGCTTGAAACAGTTCCCCATAGCACTCAGACCATTCAGCACTCCTCTCCAAACTGAAGCAAGTGACGACGAGAATCGTTCCTCCTCAGGAACCCCAGATGGATGGGTATGTGGGGTCTTAGAGCGAGCACAAACTCCACAGGACGCGACAAAAGTTATTACCTCTTTATTTAAGTTAGGCCACCAAAACCAGCGAGAAAGGAGATCCACAGTTGCTTTACTCCCTGGATGTCCTGCTAAAGCAGAACTATGATGTGCCTCGATAACTTTTTGTCTTAACTGATTAGGAACAAACAGTTTCCCTGGAGGTCCTACAGGGGCGTCCCCCTGAGCCTCCAACACCTCCTCCTCAAGCTCAGAGCACACAGCCGACACCACCACTCCTTCCTGAAGGATAGGAACCGGGTCATCCGTCTTTCCGGCCCCTGGGAAACTACGAGATAAGGCATCAGGAAGCAATTTTATTGAGCAGTCATACGTGCAATGAGGAGGTAACTTTTGACACCCCTCCTCTGAGAACATCTCCCCAAAGTCCTCCAGAAAAGGAGGCAAAGTCCTAGGCACGACCGCACCGATGACCGTGTTCATGCAGTTATTCTTGCAAAATTCACCCCACTGGCTTATCTTTCTGGATTGCCAATCAATCACTGGGTTATGTTTAGCCAACCAGGGAAGTCCCAACACAATAGGAGTAGGAAGACCCTCCAACACATAACAAGACAACTGTTCTTTATGTATTGCCCCTACTCGAAGGTCTATGTTATGAACAGCTTGTACAAAGCTACCTTGACCGAGAGGTCTGGCGTCAATAGAAAGTATAGGGATCGGTTTGGCCAATACACTCAGTTGCATACCTTGCACCTGGGCAAACCGAGCGTCCACCATATTAGCCCCAGACCCACTATCAAGAAGAACAGAAATCCTCTCAACTCTCGCACCAACCACCACCTCCGCAGGCACGAGAAATTGAGACGGACCTGGGGACGAAATACCTACTCCCAGGTTGTCGTCCACCACACAACCTGGGATTAACAGTTTTTCGGTGACTTTTTTGCTCAATGAGGCACGGGAGGGACACCCCCCAACAAAATGTCCCTCTCTCCCGCAGAAGAAACACCTTCTTGTCTTGCGGCGCACCGCCGATTCCCTCCTACAAAATGATGTCCCACCCAACTGCATAGGTTCCTCAGAACAGACCAGGGGAACCTCCATATAAGGGACTTTAGTAGTGGGTGGAGTAATAACAGGGGGCGGAGTTACCTCGCACCTCCCCCGAAGCCGTCTATCAATACGAATAGCAAGGGCCATAGCAGCCTCCAGTGACGGAGGAGAATCATACTGAGCCAAAGCATCTTTTAATTTGT
The DNA here is from genome assembly GCA_033576555.1 of Oophaga sylvatica. NCBI lineage: Eukaryota > Metazoa > Chordata > Amphibia > Anura > Dendrobatidae > Oophaga > Oophaga sylvatica. The sequence goes on along the minus strand of JARQOD010004158.1, from coordinate 24,373 downwards.
CAGATAACCCTTGACAAAACTGGCTCCTAAGAGCTGGGTCATTCCACTGAGTATCTGTGGCCCATCTACGGAACTCAGAAGAAAATTCCTCCGCCGGACGATCTCCCTGCTGTATCCTACGTAACTTCGTTTCAGCAAGGGAGACCCGATCCAGGTCATCATACACCAGCCCCAGGGCAGCAAAAAATCGATCTACTGACTGGAGGGCCGGGGAGCCCGGAGGAAGAGAGAACGCCCAGGATTGAGGGTCCCCTTGTAAGAGCGAGATGACAATTCCCACCCTCTGCTCCTCACTCCCCGATGACCGAGGCCGTAGCCGAAAGTACAATTTACATGCCTCCCGGAAGGTAAAAAATTTGTCCCGCCCACCAGTGAACCTGTCCGGGAGAGCAACCTTAGGTTCAGATCTGGTTTGCTCCGGGGGGGACAAAACCCTGGACTTAATGTCCGCAAACTCCATGGACAATTTCTGCAACTGCAGGGCAAGCTGGGCTACTGGATCCATGGTAGCTGGGGAGAATCTATAGTTTGGCCGGTGAAAATGTCACGCTGTCTAGCAGATGTATAAATATATAATGTCAGTAATCTATCAAGTGGGACAACATTCTATATAACATATAAATAGGTAACATTAACATGTATATATAGCATAGTATTACCTGACATAATATCCTGTGGGTCAATACTGAATCCTTTTCACGCTGTCTCTGGCTAGAGGTGGACCGGGGTCTATGCTGACCCTAAACTGGGGTCCTGACTAGTCCCTCTACCTGGAGGTACTGTTAATGGTACAGAGGTCCAGGCCACCAGCGTAAACCCTGTCCTCCTATAAATCCCTGACCACTGTAATCTAGTCCTTAGAAGGACCCTGATTACCACCATAGGGAATGGACAGGTAAAGGTTAACAAACAGTATAGACAAACGAGACAGACAGGGGATAAAGTAAATACTGTCTTGCATACAACATAAAAACACAGAGGGAACACCAAAGGTCTAGGAGATAAACTATAAGCAAGGTGAGGAGAAACAACAAAAGAGCTCTTAGCTTAAGTCTTCTCAGAACCGATCCTATCTGCAGTCTGTATGAATGCTTTCACCGGCATCTAACCAGCAGACTGGCAGCTATATAAAGGAAGCTAATTAGAACATAATCAAAAGCAGCCGGGCGAGGCTGGACCTAGTCTTAGCAAAGAGCTAGGTAAAATTAACTCCCTCATTACCAAACACAAAGAAACAGCAACTCAGTTGCGAGAAGTCAGAATGTGCAATCGCGACAATCTTCGTGGCGATGCAGCCATGACACTTGGGTAGTGTTCAGACTAAGTTTTTATTAACTGTCACTCTGATATGTTCTCTGTCCTCATTTTCTGCTCAGGCTTTCGTTGATTCTGGAGCAGCTATTAACCTGATGGATTATGATTTTGCTAAACGTTGTGGGTTTCCCTTGATACCCCTACAGAAGTCTATTCCCCTACTGGGGAACGATTCTACCCCTTTGGCTGAGAATAAACCTCAGTTCTCTACTCAGGTGATAATGAGGGTTGAACCTGATCATCAAGAGTGCTGCAAATTTTTGGTTCTGTATAATCTGCATGACATTATCGTACTGGGTTTCCCTTGGTTACAGTCTCATAATCCTGTTTTGGATTGGAAATCTGTGTCTGTAACCAGTTGGGGCTGCCAGTGTGTTAATACCAACACTCCTGTTTTTTCTGCCTCCCCCCAGGCTCAGGATGTTCCTGACTTTTTGATTGATTTTTCTGATGTATTTAGCGAAAGTAAATCTGCATCCTTGCCTCCCCATAGGAGCTATGACTGCGCTATTGAATTAGTGCCTGGTAGTAAATTCCCTAAAGGTCGCCTTTTTAACTTGTCTGTACCTGAACATGACGCTATGCGGTCTTATATCAAGGAGTCATTGGAGAAGGGTCATATCAGACCATCCTCTTCACCCTTAGGTGCCGTTTTTTTCTTTGTGGCCAAAAAGGATGGTTCATTAAGGCCGTGTATTGATTATCGTCTTTTGAACAATATTACTGTGAAATATTAATACCCGTTACCCTTGATTTCTGACCTGTTTTCCAGGGTGAAAAACGCTACTTGGTTTACCAAGCTTGACCTCAGGGGGGCATATAACCTTATTCGCATTAAGCACGGGGATGAATGGAAGACGGCATTCAATACCCCGGAGGGGCATTTTGAGTACCTTGTGATGCCCTTTGGGCTCACTAATGCTCCTTCTGTCTTCCAGTCCTTCATGAATGACATTTTCAGGGATTTTGTGGATAAATTTCTGATTGTTTATTTGGATGATATCTTGATTTTTTCTAATGACTGGGACTCTCATGTGAAACATGTTCGAACTGTATTCCAGATTTTGAGAGAGAATGCTCTGTATGTGAAGGGATCAAAGTGTCTTTTTGGCGTACAGAGGATCTCATTTCTGGGATTCATTTTGTCCCCATCTGTTATTGAAATGGACCCGGTCAAGGTTCAGGCCATCTGTGATTGGGTCCAACCTACTTCATTAAAGGCTCTTCAAAGATTTTTGGGTTTTGCCAATTTTTATCGTAAATTTATTGGTAATTTCTCGGTTATTGTTAAACCATTAACTGATTTGACCAAAAAGGGTTCTGATGTGGTGAATTGGCCTCCTGAGGCAGTCTCTGCATTTCAGGAACTTAAGCAGAGATTCACTTCTGCTCCTGTTCTACGGCAGCCTGATGTTTCTCTGCCATTTCAGGTGGAGGTTGATGCCTCTGAAATTGGGGCAGGTGCCGTTTTGTCCCAAAAAGATCCAGAGACCTCTAAAAGTAACCCTTGTGCCTTTTTCTCTCGAAAATTTTCTCCTACTGAACGTAATTATGACGTGGGTAATCGGGAGTTATTGGCCATGAAGTGGGCTTTTGAAGAGTGGAGACATTGGCTGGAGGGAGCCAAACATCAGGTGGTGGTCCTTACTGACCATAAGAATCTGGTTTATCTGGAATCTGCCAAGCGACTCAATCCTAGACAGGCCAGGTGGGCCTTGTTTTTCACACGTTTTAATTTTGTGGTTTCCTTTCTTCCTGGCACTAAGAATGTTAAGGCGGATGCCCTCTCGAGGAGCTTCCTTGCTGACTCTCCTGAGTTATCTGATCCTTCTGTTATTTTGAAAGAGGGTGTAATTCTTTCCGCCATCTCACCTAATTTGAGACTTGCTCTGGAGGGGTGTCAGGAGGATAGGCCCGAGCGCTGCCCTGTTGGAAAATTGTTTGTCCCGGACCAGTGGAAAAAGAGTGTGATGTCTGAGATTCATTGTTCCGCGTTGGCTGGGCATCCCGGAATTTTTGGTACCAGAGACTTGGTTAGTCGGTCCTTTTGGTGGCCTACCTTGTCTCGTGATGTCAGGGAATTTGTGCAGTCCTGCGGGACTTGCTCTCGCTCCAAGCCTTGCTCTCGCTCTAGTGGTTTGTTGATGCCATTGCCTGTGCCCAAGAGACCATGGACCCATATCTCTATGGATTTCATTTCCGACCTTCCTGTTTCTCAGAGAATGACCGCCATCTGGGTGATTTGTGATAGGTTTTCTAAGATGATACATCTTGTGCCATTACCTAAGTTGCCTTCCTCCTCTGAATTGGTGCCGTTGTTCCTTCAGCACGTGGTTCGTTTACACGGCATTCCTGAGAACATAGTGTCTGACAGAGGAGTCCAGTTTGTTTCCAGATTTTGGAGGACTTTTTGTTCTAAACTGGGTGTTCAATTGTCTTTCTCCTCGGCATTTCATCCTCAGACCAATGGTCAAACTGAGAGAACAAACCAGACATTGGAGACTTATCTAAGATGCTTTGTGTCTGCTGATCAGGATGACTGGGTCTCTGCAAGGTTCTTTGTCTCTGTTGACATGTTCCTTGAAACTCAGTTTTCCGTCGGCCATTTTGCTTTCTGTTTTTCTGCAGCTCTTGCCCTCAGTTAATATGGAGTTCCAGTTTTCATGTTCCCGCCCTGATTCTTCCCTCTTGCTTCTTAAGCAGCCTCAGCTGAACAATCAGTGCTCCTGAATCAAGCCTCAGTCAGTCTGTGACCTGACTCCTGGAAACCTTGAACTTGTACTCCAGCTATTCCCTATTGAGGAACCTTTGAACACTTTTGGACTCTGGAAACCTGCTGTTTGGTGAATCCATGTTTGCAGAGGAATTACGGTACAGAGAAGAGATCCTGAACCTGCTTTGGAGATTTATTGTAGTGCTTGAAATTACTCTGGCCTGCTGTGTCTCCTGACTCTGTTCCTGCAAACTGTGTGAACTTTTCAGCATGCTTGTATGAAGTAATACAAGTCATTTCATTTCAACCTATGTCTCCTGTGTTTTCCTCGCACCCAAGCACAAGACGCTATAGGAACTGTACACTATACATGACAAGATTCAGGAGCGAATGTTTAGTGTCTGCTGGGTCTGGGAAAGCCGTGTCTGCTGTGACTGTGGATATCAGATGTCCGTTTAAATACCTTATGTGATGACAGTGGTTGTGACTTCTCACAACCATTCCAGGTGAGCGCATTCCCTTAAAATTTTACTCTGCAGTGTTACCACAGGTAAACACTATTGTTTTTTTTTTTTTTCCTTTCCTCTTCTCCTTCCAGCACTTCTGCCTTAAAAGATCTGGAAGATGGAGGCCCGCATAAAGGAACTTTGCGGAGTGACTGATACAATCCTTTCAGATGTACAGACTTTAAAAACCCGTTTTGCAAGCCTACAGGACCTCACTAATCATAATTTGCAAGTGTTTGGACAGACTACCCAGGAATTGCGAGCCAGGATTGAGGCTCTAGAGGAACGAGCCCAGGCTCCTGCCATAACCCCGAGTTCTGGGATCCCCAAATTACCTCCTTTTCATTTTGGCGGTGAACGTGAGAAATTCAGGGGATTTATTAATCAATGTAATTTATTTTTCTCTGCACATGCTTCACAATTTCCCACTGAACGATCCAAAGTGCTTACTATAATCATGTTGCTTACCAATAAGGCTTTGATGTGGGCAAACCCTGTGATTGAGACTGAGGATGATTGTTTGAATCACCTTGATGCTTTTATTTCAGCCATGGGGCAGGTGTTTGATGACCCCAATCGAGGTGCAACAGCTGAAGCAGCCATGTTAACTTTGCGCCAAGGTAAGCGTTCAGTAGCCGAATATGCCCTGGATTTCAGGAGATGGGCTCTTGATACCACTTGGGACACTTCCGCTAAGAAATCTATTTTTCGGAAAGGGTTGTCTCCACTGATTAAGGATGAACTTGCTCGTGCCGACCCTCCCACTGCGTTAGGTGACTTTATTAACTATTGTATTCGTATTGATGCTCGTCTGACTGAACGCAGACAAGAGAGATGGTTCGAAAATAATCGCACTAACCTTTTGCTACCTCCCTCCTCAGCTAAGGAACCTTTGAGTAGGATCACAAGGGAACCAGAACCTGAACCCATGCAGGTGGACTCTTTACAAAGACGGGTTAGTGATGCACGCAAGGAACATCGTATAAAGGAAAATCTATGTTTCTACTGTGGTAAGTCAGGGCACTTCATTATAAACTGCCCCAGCCGTTCTCGTAAGACTACTGCAGCAGTCATTCACTGTGAGTGTTGCGAGAGGAGCTCTGTCATGTCCGAGCCTCAGGCTCCAGAGAGATCTGCTGCAAGAGATCTTGATTTCTCGGACTTAAACTCTGTTAGTTCTGGGGACGATGACGGTATAAACGCTGCAATTTTTCAAGTTTCCTCAGCGATGTCCCAGCTGAGTTGTAAAAGAAACAATTCTCATTGCTTCCTTTCCATCAAACTCTGGGTTGACTCAGTCTGGGTGTCTAGCTCTGCTATGATCGACTCAGGAGCAAGTGGAAATTTTATGGATATCTCCTTTGCTCTGAAACAGGGGATACGTTCAGTGAAGAAGGCTACTCCAGTACAGATGGAGACTGTGGATGGCTCTCTACTGACTTCTGGACCAGTGGATCAAGAAACAGAGCCTTTGAGGGTCCTTATGGGTAAAGATCATCAGGAGAAAATGTCTTTTATGCTTATCTCTTCTCCCCACTTTCCCATTATTCTAGAGCTACCATGGCTGCAGGCGCAGAATCCTACGATTAACTGGGAGACCAAGGAATTACACTTTCCGGAGAAAACAGATGAGTCAAGGAGTTTCAGCTTGCTCTGTTCCTAAAGGAACCATGTCAGTCCCTGAACTACCAGCTGTATACCAGGACTATGTGGATTTATGTGACAAGAAGAACGCTGATCAGCTTCCTCCTCACCGTCCATATGATTGTCCAATTGAATTATTGCCTGGAGCAGAGATACCTTTTGGTAAGATCTACCCCTAGCGGGGCCCGAGCTAAAAGCTTTGAAGGATTATATAGACGAAAATTTAGCCAAGGGCTTCATACGCCCCTCTTCATCTCCCGCAGGTGCACCCATCTTCTTTGTGAAGAAGAAAGATGGATCTCTGAGACCCTGCATAGACTATAGGGAACTCAATAAGGTTACTATTAGAAACCGTTATCCATTGCCTTTAATCCCTGAGTTGTTGGAGAGAGTGCGGCATGCCAAAATTTTCTCTAAACTGGATCTCCGTGGAGCCTATAACTTGGTCCGTATTAGACCTGGGGATGAATGGAAGACTGCTTTCAGGTCACGCTATGGACACTTTGAATATCTAGTTATGCCTTTTGGTCTGAGTACCGCCCCAGCCACTTTCCAACACTTCGTGAATGATATCTTCAGGGATCTCCTAGATACATTTGTGGTGATTTATCTGGATGATATTCTAATTTTTTCTAACTCCACAGAGGAACATCATGGACATGTGAGAATGGTCTTAGAACGCCTAAGGGTCATTCCACATCAAGTGGACCAGTTTTAAAAATCGTCCCCACTCGACCTTCTCCGATTTTGTTGAAAATTTATAAGGATGTACATGTAAGTTTGAAAAGAGGTTCTGTAAATTTTTAGGGCCAGATCTCAAATACATTGGGCACTGTTGACCTTTCACTGGAGGTTCCACCAAGCCTGCGGCTTCAGCTAAGAGGATTTTGCAAACTTTGGCACATAGCCATTAGAGTTCTATACTGGCTATGATGCTGAAATTTGGCATACTAGCTCAACTTTTGCTGCTAAACACGATAAAATTATTACCAGCTATGACAAAACAATATTTCGGCTGCAATTTTGTGTCAAAGTAGCTTGTAAAACGCGTCGCATAAAATTTATGCCAAACTTTGCCCGTATATAACTCAAGACCAAAAACCAATAGTAACTGGTGCTTTGCCCTGTACACCAAACATCTACATGACTTTGCATTGCTGCAATATCACGGTCAAACCATATGTATTTGTGGAAATATTCACACCCACATATGATGAAAAACTTAAAAAAAACGAATTTTACCTATTTTTAGGTCAAATTTCTCAAAAATGGTACCCCTAAAATATATTAATTCTGATATCATTAGAAAGAGCACATTTTTCTCTACAAGGATCATTGTTTTTTTTTTTGGAGTCTCTCCGTTTAAGAAAAGAAAAATGCCACTGAACATGGTGTTATTTATTAATAAGCAATGAATGGTAACTGCACTATTCAAACCCTTGCGTTGGTCCATGGTGGTTATACCACAACCAATTCCCTAAGAATTGGTATTATAATCCTATTAAGAATTGTAATAATGCTGTCTTTCGAGAATTGGCGGCCCCATCGCCTAGGAGCCATGGCCGATAGCCGTGCAAGGCCAGCCGGGGGCGGTCTCTTTATCGCAGGTTCCGAAGCCTGAGGGTTAGTGTCTTTGCCTAGGATCCCAAGCCTAATATTGGGTATCTTTTGTTGGTTCCCAAGCCATAATGTTCAGTCTAAGTGGTCTGGAATTGTTGCTGAATTTGCAACATAATCGGTTCAGAGAAGCTGTATTGTCGGCCCATTGCTGTTGCAGCTGGTGCTGGAATTATTGCAATGATTGACTGCTCGGGAATCCAGCATGTATCATTTCTCACAGGCCAGTGAAAGAAGCTAGCTGGTCCATGAGGATGCATAAAATTTATTAATGCATTTTCTAGCAAGATTGCTTCAATTGGAGGGCTTCAGCCGAAAGACATTGAGCAAACAAAAACAGCACAGTGCAAAATGTGTCTGGATTACAATCACCTTTTGGCAGATTTGAAGCGAAAGCTGCAGGTGTCCAGTCGGGCAGAAAAGGTCCAAATCTTGACATTGGCACCTAAAGTTGGTCCATTAAGGCTATATCAGACGAATACGGTGTCTCTGAACGAATGGTCAAACAAGCTCGAAAGCTTAAATGTGAACATTGGATCTTAGCCTTACCTAGAATCAAGTGTGGCAAGAAAGTTTCTGAGGAAGTGAAGAAAAAGGTGCAGGCATTTTTTGAGGATGATGAATTCAGTCGAATGTGCCCTGGTAAAAAAGACTATGTATCAGTGCGAATAGCAGGAGAAAAAAAGCAGATGCAAAAGCGACTATTACTGAGCAATATGAGGAAATGTTTGTTGCCTATCGGGATCGGAATGGCCCTGAAATTGGATTTTCCAAGTTTTGTGAGCTTCGGCCAAAGTGGTGCGTAACCGTTGGATCTGCTGGAACACATTCCGTTTGTGTGTGTAACATTCACCAAAATGTCAAACTAAAGCTTGCAGCATGCCCAATCAATGATGACTACAAAGAGCTCATATGCAAAATGGTCTGTGGAATTGAATCCAAGGACTGTATGCTTGGCCGTTGTGATAAATGCCCGGGTCCTGAAGTTTTAAAAGAATTTCTAGTCAATGTGTTTGTCAACAGTGACCCTGAAGATATTATTGAGTTCAAACAATGGATTCACACTGATCGAGACACGCTTGATACCAAACAACTAACTATAGAAGATTTCATTGAAGAATTGGTTTTGAAAATTTCTAAACTTTGTAGCCATCACTACATCGCCAAGCATCAAAGTAGCTATTTGAAATCGTTGAAGGAAAATCTGAGACCTGGAGAGCTTGTGATCCTTATGGACTTTGCTGAAAATTACTCATTTATTGTTCAAGATGCCATTCAAGGTTTCCACTGGGAAAATAGTCAAGCTACAGTACACCCATTTGTAATTTACTTCAAGGAGTTAAATGGTGAAGCTGCGCAGAACATCAGCTTGTGCATAATCAGTGATTGCTCACGACATGACACAGTTGCAGTCCACACTTTCTTAACTGTAATTGTGGAGTATCTCAAGACTCTCATCTATGGGATTCGTCATATCCACTACTTCAGCGATGGATCTGCAGCCCAGTACAAAAATTTCAAAAATTTTCTCAACTTGTGCCACCACAATGCTGATTTCAATATCAGCGCTGAATGGAATTTTTTTGGTACCAGTCATGGAAAGTCACCCTTTGATGGGATTGGAGGGACAGCAAAGAGGTTGGCAGCTCATGCCAGTCTTCAATGCCCAACTGAAAACCAAATACTGACCCCGGTGGATTTATTCAACTTTTGCAACGAGCAACTGCATGGAATCAAATTTTTTTTTGTTCCAAAAGAAAAAATTTACGAAATACGGGTAGTTCAAGAGGAAAGATTCAAAGATGGACATACAATTGCTGGAACAAGAGAAAATCACCAGTTTGTGCCAATTGATGACAAAAAGATTCGCATTTCAAGGGTGTCAAATGACCCATCATCTTTCATTGCCCATGTAGATAGATCTGTCAGATCAGAAATGCCTTTTGTGCCAATTGCAAACCTCCAGCCAGGGCAATACATTGCCTGCATTTACGATAGGAACTGGTGGATTGGAAATATTTCTGAAATTTCAGTCGACGACCATGATGCATTAATAAATTTTATGCATCCTCATGGACCAGCTAGCTTCTTTCACTGGCCTGTGAGAAATGATACATGCTGGATTCCCGAGCAGTCAATCATTGCAATAATTCCAGCACCAGCTGCAACAGCAATGGGCCGACAATACATCTTCTCTGAACCGATTATGTTGCAAATTCAGCAACAATTCCAGACCACTTAGACTGAACATTATGGCTTGGGAACCAACAAAAGATACCCAATATTAGGCTTGGGATCCTAGGCAAAGACACCCACCCTCAGGCTTCGGAACCTGCGATAAAGAGACCGCCCCCGGCTGGCCTTGCACGGCTATCGGCCATGGCTCCTAGGCGATGGGGCTGCCAATTCTCGAAAGACAGCATTATTACAATTCTTAATAGGATTATAATACCAATTCTTAGGGAATTGGTTGTGGTATAACCACCATGGACCAACGCAAGGGTTTGAATAGTGCAGTTACCATTTATTGCTTATTAATAAATAACACCATGTTCAGTGGAATTTTTCTTTTCTTAAACGGAGAGACTCCAAAAAAAAAAACAATGATCCTTGTAGAGAAAAATGTGCTCTTTCTAATGATATCCGAATTAATATATTTTAGGGGTACCATTTTTGAGAAATTTGACCTAAAAATAGGTAAAATTCGTTTTTTTTAAGTTTTTCATCATATGTGGGTGTGAATATTTCTACAAATACATATGGTTTGACCGTGATATTGCAGCAATGCAAAGTCATGTAGATGTTTGGTGTACAGGGCAAAGCACCAGTTACTATTGGTTTTTGGTCTTGAGTTATATATGGGCAAAGTTTGGCATAAATTTTATGCGACGCGTTTTACAAGCTACTTTGACACAAAATTGCAGCCGAAATATTGTTTTGTCATAGCCGGTAATAATTTTATCGTGTTTAGCAGCAAAAGTTGAGCTAGTATGCCAAATTTCAGCATCATAGCCAGTATAGAACTCTAATGGCTATGTGCCAAAGTTTGCAAAATCCTCTTAGCTGAAGCCGCAGGCTTGGTGGAACCTCCAGTGAAAGGTCAACAGTGCCCAATGTATTTGAGAACTGGCCCTAAAAAATTACAAAACCTCTTTTCAAACATACATGTACATTCTTATAAATTTTCAGCAAAATCGGAGAAGGTCGAGTGGGGACCACTGGTCCACTTGACATGGAATGACTCCTAAGACAAAACCATCTCTACATCAAACTTGAAAAGTGTGAATTCCATAGGACCGAAATTCAATTTCTGGGGTATGTACTATCTACGCAAGGGATTAGTATGGATGGAAGCAAGACCCAAGCCATCAAGGATTGGCCAATTCCTAGAAATGTGAAGGAGGTGCAGCGCTTCATCAGATTTGCCAACTTCTATAGACATTTCATTAAAAATTTTTCTGAGGTAGTGTCACCTATCACCCAACTTACCCGGAAACAGTCTAGGTTCTCTTGGACCCCGCAAGCTCAGGAAGCATTTTCCTGTTTAAAGGATAAATTTACCACCGCACCTATCTTAGTACATCCCAACCCCGAGCTTGCCTTCATAATAGAGGTGGATGCTTCAGACTGTGCCGTTGGAGCTATACTCTCTCAGAGAACAGGTGAGAAGAGTGTCTTGCATCCCTGTGCCTTCTTTTCCCAGCAGTTGTCTTCGGCTGGGAGGAACTACGATGTGGGCAATAGAGAATTGTTGGCCATTATTGCCGCCTTCAAGGAATGGAGACACCTTCTTCAGGGAGCTGCACAGCAAATAGTCGTCCTGACAGACCATCGTAACCTTGAATTTATCAGGTCGGCTAAGTGCCTGACTCCTCGCCAGGCTCGCTGGAATCTTTTCCTAAACCAATTTAATTTTGTCATTTCTTATAGACCAGGATCGCGCAATGGAAAGGCTGATGCACTCTCTAGGATTCATTCAGCAGAGACACGTCCACTTACTCCTCCTAAGACTATTCTTCCTGACTCTAGATTCCTGGGAGTGATTCATAATCAAGACCTACTTAAGGACATCAAGGAAGCATACCATGCGGATTCTTTGTTGGCTCAACCCCCAAGGGACGTAAGTCTTGTCTTTAAGAATGGTGTGTGGATTCAGGGACAACGTCTGTATATACCTGAAACAGTCAGATTGAGAGTATTGCAACTCATCCACGATTCCAAGATAGCCGGGCATAGGGGAATTCTAAAGACACAAGAATTTCTTTCTCGTTTCTTTTGGTGGCCCACTTACAGGAAAGATATTTTAAACTATGTCACTTCATGTGAAGTCTGTGCAAGATGCAAAACACCTCGCTCCTCACCAACTGGTCTGTTGCAACCTCTTCCCACCCCGTCCCGCCCGTGGGGATCCATTTCTATGGACTTCATTGTGGAGTTACCAACCTCTCAAGGGAAGAACACCATTCTAGTGGTGGTTGACCGTCTAACAAAGGCAGCTCATTTTATCCCTTGTGTCGGCTTACCCACTGCAAAACAGACATCAGACTTGATGATTAAGAATGTGTTTCGCTTACATGGAGTACCGGATGAGGTCATTTCGGATCGAGGGGTGCAATTCACTTCAAGGTTTTGGCAAAATTTCTGTGCAGCATTGGACATTAAAGTAAACCTTTCTTCTGCTTTTCATCCTCAGACTAATGGACAGACAGAACGAACCAATCAGACCCTGGAGCAGTATCTCCGCTGCTTTATCTGCCACCTACAAGATGATTGGGTGGATCTACTTCCACTGGCTGAGTTCTCTTATAACAACTCTCAGAGCGCCTCCACTAAGCAGTCTCCTTTTTACTCCAATCTAGGTTATCATCCTAACATTCTTCCTCGATTTCCCATAGATACGCCCTTGCCGGCAGTGGCTGAAAGAATCACTTCTTTACAAAAGAATATGGATCTTCTAAAGGAAAATCTACAATTGGCTCAGGAAAGGTACAAGAAAGCAGCAGATAAATTTCGTAAACCTGCACCAGCTTTCAAGGTAGGAGATTTGGTCTGGCTGTCAACCAGAAATCTTAAATTAAAGATTCCATCGTCTAAATTGGGACATAAGTACATTGGACCTTATAAGATCAGTAAGATTATAAGTGCTGTTGCTTGTCGTCTTCAACTGCCCAGAACTATTAGAATCCACCCTGTCTTTCATGTATCCCTACTAAAGGCTGCAACACCCAATACGTTTCCTGGACGTTCTTCTCCTTGCCCTGACCCAGTGCTGGTCGATGGTCTGGAAGAATTTATGGTGGAAAGGATTCTAGATTCCAGGTTGTACAGAAATCAGTTGCAATATTTGATTAAATGGCAGGGCTACCCAGTGGAGGACAACTCATGGGAACCAGTCAACAATGTAAATGCTCCTCGCCTGCTCCGCCAGTTTCATAAGAGGTACCCTGACAAGCCTGGTCTGAGGTCATCCGGAGGTTGTCCCTAAGGGGGGAGTAATGTAAGGTTCTTTGTCTCTGTTGACATGTTCCTTGAAACTCAGTTTTCCGTCGGCCATTTTGCTTTCTGTTTTCTCTGCAGCTCTTGCCCTCAGTTAATATGGAGTTCCAGTTTTCATGTTCCCGCCCTGATTCTTCCCTCTTGCTTCTTAAGCAGCCTCAGCTGAACAATCAGTGCTCCTGAATCAAGCCTCAGTCAGTCTGTGACCTGACTCCTGGAAACCTTGAACTTGTACTCCAGCTATTCCCTACTGAGGAACCTTTGAACACTTTTGGACTCTGGAAACCTGCTGTTTGGTGAATCCATGTTTGCAGACAAATTACAGTACAGAGAAGAGATCCTGAACCTGCTTTGGAGATTTATTGTAGTGCTTGAAATTACTCTGGCCTGCTGTGTCTCCTGACTCTGTTCCTGCAAACTGTGTGAACTTTTCAGCATGCTTGTATGAAGTAATACAAGTCATTTCATTTCAACCTATGTTCCTGTGTTTTCCTCGCACCCAAGCACAAGACGCTATAGGAACTGTACACTATACATGACAGTCTCTTTTTTGCCTTTGGCTGAGTTTGCTCTTAATAATAGGGCTAGCTCTGCCACTTTGATGTCTCCGTTTTTCTGTAATTCTGGGTTTCACCCTCGATTTTCTTCAGGACAGACGGAGGCTTCTGTCTGTCCAGGTGTTGACTCTGTTGTGGAGCGTATGCAACAGATTTGGGACCAGGTAGTGGAGAGGTTGTCCCTCTCTCAGGAGAGGGCCCAGCGGTTTGCTAACCGGCATAGGACTGATGGTCCTCGGTTTAAAGTAGGTGACTTGGTCTGGTTGTCCTCAAAAAATATTCCTATGAGAGTAGCATCTCCTAAATTTAAGCCTAGGTTCATTGGACCTTATAAGATCATAGAGATTCTTAATCCTGTTTCTTTTCGTTTGCTTCTTCCAGGGACATTTAAGATCCATAACGTGTTCCACAAGTCCTTGTTGAAGAGGTTTGTTGAGCCAGTGGTTCCTGCTGCTGTGCCTCCTGACCCTGTTTTGGTTGAGGGCAATCTGGAGTATGTGGTTGAGAAAATATTAGATTCTCGTTTTTCTAGACGGAAACTCCAGTATTTGGTTAAGTGGAGAGGTTATGGTCAGGAAGACAATTCTTGGGTGTTTGCTTCGGACATCCATGCTAGGAGACTCATCCGTGCGTACCATAGAACTCATCCTGACCGACCTGGTTGCTCAAATGAGGGTTCGGTGACCCCTCCTCAAGGGGGGGGTACTGTTGTGAGTGGGCTTGGGATGAGTTCTGAGCAGAGGCTCCCTCTGGTGGTTACAAGCGGTGCTGGTCTGTCCAGTGAAGATTGTGAAGATTGTGAGGATTGGGAATCAGGTGTTACTAACTGGTCTTATATAAGGGAGTCACCTTCCCATCAGGGTTGCCGGTGATCAATTGTTCTGGTCTGAATCCTTGATTCCTGTTTCCTTTGTAGCCTGCTGTGTCGTGTCTGCATCTCCTGCTAACAGATAAGACATTTTCTTCTTTTTGTTTTTGTGCTTGATTTTTACATTTTGTCCTGCACTTCTGTGGGGGCCTTCAGGGTCCCCTCCGGGGGCTTTTGCCCTCTCAGTTTAGTTCAGCCACTGATGTTTGTACCTTTGCTTTTTCCAGTTTTTTCAGTGGCTGCTGTTTTGATTTTGTTACACCAGAGAACTAATTTAGGTGGTAGAGGTCGTGTGATCTCAGGTGTTTTTGAAATTAGTAGAGTTGGTGCTTTTCAGGGTTTTCTGGGATTGCAGTAAGTACCCTTCCTATCCTTTTCTATTTAGTTAGTTTGGGCCCCAACGTTTGCTCATACTATTTTCTGTCTGTGTCTGTATTTCTTCTTGTCTAACCGCCATTACATGTTTGGGGGCTTTCTATTATCTTTGGGGTTCTGCTCCGGGGCAGATAGCTTTCCTATTTCTATCTTTAGGTGTAGTTAGTTTCTCAGGCTGTGACGAGGCGTCTAGGACCAATGTAGGAACGCTCCACGGCTGCCTCTAGTTGTTGTGGTTAGTCAGGGTACTGCAATCTCATAGATTCCAACTGCTCTGGTGTATTGCCTTTTTTGCCTGCACTCCTCAGCTACCGAAACATAACACATCACCACATTTTGAGAGCTATAATTTTTGCATATTTTGGCCCACAGAGTCATGTGAGGTCTTATTTTTTGCAGGATGAGTTGATGTTTTTATTGGTACCATTTTTGGGCACGTGACATTTTTTGATCGCTTTTTATTACGATTTTTGGGAGGTTAGAATGAACAAAATCCAGCAATTCATGAATTTCTTTTCGGGGGGCGTTTATACTGTTCCACGTGTGGTAAAATTGATAAAGCAGTTTTATTCTTCGGGTCAGTATTATTACAGTGATACCTCATTTATATCATTTTTTTATGTTTTGGCGCTTTTATACAATAAAAACAATTTTATATAAAAAATAATTATTTTTGCATCGCTTTACTCTGCGAGCTATAACTTTTTTATTTTTTTGCTGATGATGCTGTATTGTGGCTCGTTTTTTGCGGGACAAGATGACGTTTTCAGCGGTACCATATTTATGTAAATCTGTCTTTTTGATTGCGTGTTATTCCACTTTTTGTTTGGCGGTATGATGATAAAGCATTGTTTTTTGCTTTGTTTTTTGTTTTTTTAAGGGGTTCACTAAAGGGGTTAACTAGTGGGACAGTTTTATAGGGTGGGTCGTTACGGCTTATTTCAGCCAAGCCCTAACCACTTGCACTCAAATCTCCTCACCGGAGGTGCCGGTATTCTAGGGGCTTATTTCAGCCGAGCCCTAACCACATGCTTGCATAATCACACTGGCGCAAAGCACATAATGCAATTGATACTAGCGCATGGCGGCCCAGCCATGCCACCCTTTTATAGTAACAGCTACAGAACCTGCCAGAAACAAGGACCAATTAAACTGTTCCAGAACACCAGTAGTCACAGGACCTTCCTGGCGGACCAATAGGAGCTGCTGCAGTACCTGAGCATGTGACCCCTGATCTCCAATGAGAGATCTCACCCTGGGCATGCTCAGAAGGGGAAAACAAGGACTTTGTCCTAAAGACGTCTGCTCCCCGCTAACCAGTACTGGCCACAATAGCAGAGCCTGGAGAGGCAACAGTAATCCTCTGCACACTGTTAGACTGGGCGAGACGCTGGGACTCACGTCTAAGCTGAGCAGAGTCCACTGCGGCCGGAGACGGATGGAAGACCGCAGCCGGGATGGCTCAAGATTCCCCTTGTGCAGAAGCGGGAACTCGACCCCTAACACACATCTAGATAAGTTCCTTAAGGGGTCTAGTTTCCAAAATCGTGTCATTTGTGGGGGGTTTCCACTGTTTAGGCGTATCAGGGGCTCTCCAAACGCGACATGGCGTTCAATTCCAGCCAATTTTGGTTTGAAAAAGTCAAAAGGCGCTCCTTCCCTTCCAAGCCCTGCCGTGCACCCAAACAGTGGTTCTCCCCACATATGGGGTATCAGCGTACTCAGGACAAATTGGACAACAACTTTTGAGGTCTAATTTCTCTTGTTACCCTTGGGAAAATAAAAATTTGGGGACTAAACGATCAGGTTTGTGGAAAAAATATGATTTTTTATTTTCATGCCCGGGCGTTATAAACTTCTGTGAAGCACTTTGGGGTGCAAAGTGCTCACCACACATCTAGATAAGTTCCTTAGGGGGTCTAGTTTCCAAAATGGGGTCACTTGTGGGGGGTTTCCACTGTTTAGACATATCAGGGCCTCTACAATTGCGACATGGCGTCCAGCCAATTCTGCGTTGAAAAAGTCAAACGGCAATCCTTCTTTTCCAAGCTCTGCCATGCACCCAAACAGTGGTTTACCCTCACAAATGGGGTATCAGCATGCTCAGGACAAATTGCACAAAAACTTTTAGGGTCTTGTTACCCTTGGGAAAATAAAAATTTTGGGTGAAAAGATCGTTTTTGTGGAAAAAATATGATTTTTTATTTTCACGGTTCTATGTTATAAACTTCTGTGAAGCACTTGGAGGTTCAAAGTGCTCACCACACATCTAGATAAGTTCCTTAGGGGGTCTAGTTTCCAAAATGGTGTCACTTGTGGGGAGTTTCCACTGTTTAGACACATCAGGGCCTCTACAAACGCGACATGGCGTCCAGCCAATTCTGCGTTGAAAAAGTCAAACAGCGCTCCTTCTCTTGCGACTCTGCTGTGCGCCCAAAAAGTGGTTTTCCCACACATATGGGGTATCGGCGTATTCAGGAGAAATTGCACAACAAATTTTGTGGTCCATTTTTTCTTTTAACACTTGTGAAAATAAAAAAAATTGGTTCCGAAGTAAAGTTTTTGCAAAAAAAGTTAAATGTTAATTTTTTTCCTTCCACATTGCTTCATTTCCTGTGAAGCACGTAAAGGGTTAATAAACTTCTTGAATGTGGTTTTGAGCACCTTGAGGGGTGCAGTTTTTAGAATGGTGTCACTTTTGGGAATTTTCTATCATTTAGATCCCTCAAAGTGACTTCAAATGTGATGTGGTCCCTAAAAAATATGGTGTTGTAAAAATGAGAAATCGCTGGTGAACTTTTAACCCTTATAACTTCGTAACAAAAAAAAAAAATTTTCCCAAAATTGTGCTGATGTAAAGTAGACATGTGGGAAATGTTATTTATTAAGAAATTTGTGTGACATACCTATCTCTCTGATTTAAGGGCATAAAAATTGCTAAATTTTCAAAATTTTCGCCATATTTCCATTTTTTTCATAAATAAAAGCAAGTCATATAAAAAAATTTGTACCACTAACGTGAAGTACAATATGTCACGAAAAAACAAAACTCAGAATCAGCTGGATTCGTTAAAGCGTTCCAGAGTTATAACCTCATAAAATGACAGTGGTCAGAATTAGAGTTGAGCGATACTTTCCGATATCCAAAAGTATCGGAATCGGAATGGTATCGCCGATACCATTAAAATATCGGCGATACCCGATACCGATACCGGAAGTCCCATGTAAGTCTATAGGAACAAAATATCGGAATTAAAAAAACCCCATTCTTGCCTTGTTGGTTAATTGTACATGAAGGAAAACAACAAAGAGTAATGTACAATGTATTGTGGAAGGTTGAGGAGACATTAAAGGCATAGATGTTTAACCCAATCAAATGGAATAGCATAAATATTTTTTTTTTTTAAAGATGTTCGGATTGACGAAGAAATTGACAATGTTGTTAACGTTTTTTCTATTTTGGCAAATATGTATATTTCACAACGTCCATGCTCTTCACCTTTTTAACTTTTCACACACTTTCTCCTTCATAATCTTCAGCAGCATCATCTTTTTCATCAAATTATTCTTCATCTACACCTTCTTTATCTTCTTCTTAAACTTCTTGCTATTCATCTTTTTGTTAACATTACTCAGATTCTTCTTATTAAACTATTATTCTTATTCATATTGTACTTCATCTTCTTCATCATATTCTTATTTGTGACAGAGAATCCTGTACTTGTAATCTGTCAAAGTATGAATTTTTCATCCTTCCGTTCTTGCTGTCACAAAAGATTTAAATTACAACAGTATTTGTCCGTGTTCAGTTTAGCCTGCATCAGCAGGCATTTTCCAGGGGCACCACGAGGAGGAACGGACTCACCCCCATACACTGCTTAGTCTTCTTCTGCTTAGAATTTAGAGCATATATTTTGCTCTTCATTTTGGTCTTACACTTCATGTTCTTCTGCTTTTTGATCTTCTGCTTATTGTTCTTAAGTCTCTTGTTCTGTATCTTGTAGTTTGTCTTAACCTTCTTAGTCCTGTTTGGTAATCTTTTATTTCTTCTTTGTGATGGTGTTTAGGCTGGTTGGCTTGATGCTCGTCGTCCTTGTGGTTGTCATCTTCTTCGGGGTGGTCATCAGGGTCGTCGTCTTCATTGTTGGAGATCCAGAGTGATTACCCAAAAAAGCATTGAAAAAATCTTCAATTTGTAAATGTAGCAGAAGGTACAAGAGCCAATGCAAGTAACGAGGACCAGCTGACTGTGCTGGAACCCGGAGGGGCAGCAGAAGGAAAAGAGCCAATGGCACAACCGAGGACCAGCTGACGTTACTGGGACACGGTTACTAAGCAGGAGGTACCTGTGCTCCAAAGCACTACCAAGGACCAGCAGACGTTGCTGGAACTCGGATACCGAGATGGAGGCACCTAGGCCAAAGGCACTGCGGAGAACCAGCTGACGGTACTGGAACCCGGACGGGTAGCAGAAGGTACAAGAGCCAATGCAAGTAACGAGGACCAGCTGACTGTGCTGGAACCCGGAGGGGCAGCAGAAGGAAAAGAGCCAATGGCACAACCGAGGACCAGCTGACGTTACTGGGACACGGTTACTAAGCAGGAGGTACCTGTGCTCCAAAGCACTACCAAGGACCAGCAGACGTTGCTGGAACTCGGATACCGAGATGGAGGCACCTAGGCCAAAGGCACTGCAGAGAACCAGCTGACGGTACTGGAACCCGGACGGGTAGCAGAAGGTACAAGAGCCAATGCAAGTAACGAGGACCAGCTGACTGTGCTGGAACCCGGAGGGGCAGCAGAAGGAAAAGAGCCAATGGCACAACCGAGGACCAGCTGACGTTACTGGGACACGGTTACTAAGCAGGAGGTACCTGTGCTCCAAAGCACTACCAAGGACCAGCAGACGTTGCTGGAACTCGGATACCGAGATGGAGGCACCTAGGCCAAAGGCACTGCAGAGAACCAGCTGACGGTACTGGAACCCGGACGGGTAGCAGAAGGTACAAGAGCCAATGCAAGTAACGAGGACCAGCTGACTGTGCTGGAACCCGGAGGGGCAGCAGAAGGAAAAGAGCCAATGGCACAACCGAGGACCAGCTGACGTTACTGGGACACGGTTACTAAGCAGGAGGAACCTGTGCTCCAAAGCACTACCAAGGACCAGCAGACGTTGCTGGAACTCGGATACCGAGATGGAGGCACCTAGGCCAAAGGCACTGCAGAGAACCAGCTGACGGTACTGGAACCCGGACGGGTAGCAGAAGGTACAAGAGCCAATGCAAGTAACGAGGACCAGCTGACTGTGCTGGAACCCGGAGGGGCAGCAGAAGGAAAAGAGCCAATGGCACAACCGAGGACCAGCTGACGTTACTGGGACACGGTTACTAAGCAGGAGGTACCTGTGCTCCAAAGCACTACAAGGACCAGCAGACGTTGCTGGAACTCGGATACCGAGATGGAGGCACCTAGGCCAAAGGCACTGCAGAGAACCAGCTGACGGTACTGGAACCCGGACGGGTAGCAGAAGTACAAGAGCCAATGCAAGTAACGAGGACCAGCTGACTGTGCTGGAACCCGGAGGGGCAGCAGAAGGAAAAGAGCCAATGGCACAACCGAGGACCAGCTGACGTTACTGGGACACGGTTACTAAGCAGGAGGTACCTGTGCTCCAAAGCACTACCAAGGACAGCAGACGTTGCTGGAACTCGGATACCGAGATGGAGGCACCTAGGCCAAAGGCACTGCGGAGAAACCAGCTGACGGTACTGGAACCGGACGGGTAGCAGAAGGTACCATGGAAATTTAAGATGACAGGCCGCGAGCCGGCCGCAGTTACCGAATCCCACAGTACTACAGTGGGTGATTGTCCTATTGTCACAACGGAAACAGCCTTTATTTGCATATCCCGCAGCACACATAGGAAGCACCTAAACTCCAAGCACCATAGAGTCGGCTAACCCGACCGCAACACGACAGGACAACTTATTGGAGGCTAAGTGACGTTTACACTGACAGGAAACAGATGGCGTGCTGTAACCAGTCTGGGCAGGAGTGAGTACCCGTGCCAATGACACTTCCGAGCAACAACTGGTGGTGTTGTAGCCCAGGGATGAGAAGAGAACATGGTGGAGGCAGCAGGACTTTTTGCCGTTCACACAGCAGGGGAACAGCTGACATTACTGAACCCCAGTAACACAGGAGCAAGTGTTCACTGTGCTAACAGCACTTCCGAGCAACAACTGGCGGTGTTGTAGCCCAGGGATGAGAAGAGAACATGGTGGAGGCAGCAGGACTTTTTGCCGTTCACACAGCAGGGAACAGCTGACATTATGAACCCCAGTAACACAGGAGCAAGTGTTCACTGTGCTAACAGCACTTCCGAGCGACAACTGGCAGGGGTTGTAGCCCAGGGATGAGAAGAGAACAGGGTGGAGGCAGCAGGACTTTTTGCCGTTATCACAGCAGGGGAACAGCTGACATTACTGAACCCAGTAAACAGGAGCAAAGTGTAGACTGTGCTAACAGCACTTCCGAGCTACAACTGGCGGTGTTGTAGCCCAGGGATGAGAAGAGAACAGGGTGGAGGCAGCAGGACTTTTTGCGTTATCACAGCAGGGGAACAGCTGACATTACTGAACCCCAGTAACACAGAAGCAAGTGTAGACTGTGCTAACAGCACTTCCGAGCTACAACTGGCGGTGTTGTAGCCCAGGGATGAGAAGAGAACAGGGTGGAGGCAGCAGGACTTTTTGCATTATCACAGCAGGGGAACAGCTGACATTACTGAACCCCGTAACACAGGAGCAAGTGTTCACTGTGCTAACAGCACATCCGAGCAACAACTGGCAGTGTTGTAGCCAGGGATGAGAAGAGAACAGGGTGGAGGCAGCAGGACTTTTTGCCATTATCACAGCAGGGGAACAGCTGACATTACTGAACCCCAGTAACACAGGAGCAAGTGTAGACTGTGCTAACAGCACTTCCGAGCTACAACTGGCGGTGTTGTAGCCCAGGGATGAGAAGAGAACAGGGTGGAGGCAGCAGGACTTTTTGCCGTTATCACAGCAGGGGAACAGCTGACATTACTGAACCCCAGTAACACAGGAGCAAGTGTAGACTGTGCTAACAGCACTTCGAGTACAACTGGCGGTGTTGTAGCCAGGGATGAGAAGAGAACAGGGTGGAGGCAGCAGGGACTTTTTGCCGTTATCACAGCAGGGGAACAGCTGACATTACTGAACCCCAGTAACACAGGAGCAAGTGTTCACTGTGCTAACAGCACTTCCGAGCAACAACTGGCGGTGTTGTAGCCCAGGGATGAGAAGAGAACATGGTGGAGGCAGCAGGACTTTTTGCCGTTCACACAGCAGGGGAACACCTGACATTACTGAACCCAGTAACACAGGAGCAAGTGTTCACTGTGCTAACAGCACTTCCGAGCAACAACTGGCAGTGTTGTAGCCCAGGGATTTAGAAGAGAACAGGGTGGAGGCAGCAGGACTTTTTGCCGTTATCACAGCAGGGGAACAGCTGACATTACTGAACCCCAGTAACACAGGAGCAAGTGTTCACTGTGCTAAACAGCACTTCCGAGCAACAACTGGCAGTGTTGTAGCCCAGGATGAGAAGAGAACAGGGTGGAGGCAGCAGGACTTTTTGCCGTTATCACAGCAGGGGAACAGCTGACATTACTGAACCCCAGTAACACAGGAGCAAGTGTTCACTGTGCTAACAGCACTTCCGAGCAACAACTGGCGGTGTTGTAGCCCAGGGATGAGAAGAGAACAGGGTGGAGGCAGCAGGACTTTTTGCCGTTATCACAGCAGGGGAACAGCTGACATTACTGAACCCCAGTAACACAGGAGCAAGTGTAGACTGTGCTAACAGCACTTCCGAGCTTTCAACTGGCGGTGTTGTAGCCCAGGGATGAGAAGAGAACAGGGTGGAGGCAGCAGGACTTTTTTGCCGTTATCACAGCAGGGGAACAGCTGACATTACTGAACCCAGTAACACAGGAGCAAGTGTTTGACTGTGCTAACAGCACTTCCGAGCTACAACTGGCGGTGTTGTAGCCAGGGATGAGAAGAGAACAGGGTGGAGGCAGCAGGACTTTTTGCCGTTCACACAGCAGGGGAACAGCTGACATTACTGAACCCAGTAACACAGGAGCAAGTGTTCACTGTGCTAACAGCACTTCCGAGCAACAATGGCAGTGTTGTAGCCCAGGGATGAGAAGAGAACAGGGTGGAGGCGCAGGGCTTTTTTTTCCGTTATACGCAGGGGAACAGCTGACATTTCGAACCCCAGTAACCAGGAGCAAATGTTCACTGTGTAACGCACTTCGAGCAAAAAAAGGCGTGTTGTAGCCCGGGTGAGAAGAGAAAGGGGGAGGAGCAGGACTTTTTCCGTTATCAAGCAGGGGAAAAACTGACCCTTCTGAACCCCGTAACACGGAAACAAGTGTTCAGTGCTAACAGCCTTCGAGAACAAGGCGGGTTGTAGCCCGAAATGAGAAGAGAACGGGTGGAGGAGAGGACTTTTTGCCCTTATACAGAGGGGAACGTGATTTAACCCCAGTAACACAGGAGCAAGTGTAGACTGTGCTACGCACTTCCCAGCTAAACTGGCGGTGTTTAGCCCCGGGGTGAGAAGAGAAAGGGTGGAGGAGCGGACTTTTTGCCCTTATCACAGCAGGGAAAAGTGACATTATGAACCCCAGTAACAAAGGAGCAAGTTGTAGACTGTGTAAAGCACTTCGAGCTACAACTGGCGGTGTTGTAGCCAGGGATGAGAAAGAACAGGGTGGGGCAGCAGGGGCTTTTTTTCCCTTATCAAGGGGGGAAAAGCTGCATTACTGAACCCCCGTAACAAGGAGCAAGGTTTACGTGCTAAAAGCACCCGGAACATGGCGGTGTTTTTTTAGCCCCGGGATGAGAGAGAACATGGTGGAGGCAGAGGACTTTTTGCCGTTCACACAGCGGGGAACAGCTGCTTACTGAAACCCGTAACACAGGAGCAAATGTTCCTGTGTAACCCATTCGAGCACAACTGGCAGTGTTGTAGCCGGGTGAGAAGAGAACGGGGGGAGGAGCAGGATTTTTGCCGTTATCACAGCAGGGGGAACGTGACATTACTGAACCCCGTAACACGGAGCAAGTGTTCACTGTGCTAACGCACTTCCGAGCAACAATGCAGTGTTGTGCCGGGATGGGGAAGGGAACAGGGGGGAGGGAGCAGACTTTTTGCCGTTATCCAGCAGGGGAACAGCTGAATTAACCCT
>JARQOD010004157.1:0-57475 GCA_033576555.1 Oophaga sylvatica | reverse complement strand
CCTTCAAGACTGTTGGAAGACCATTTCCGTTGACTACCTCTCGAAGCTCATCAAGAGAATGCCAAGAGTGTGCAAAGCAGTAATCAAAGCAAAAGGTGACACTTTGAAGAACCTGGGAATATAAGACATATTTTCAGTTGTTTCACACTTTTTTGTTAAGCATATAATTCCTCAAGTGTTAATTTCATAGTTTTGATGCCTTGATAGTCATGAAAATACAGAAAAATCTTTGAATGAGAAGGTGTGTCCAAACGTTTGGTCTGTACTGTACCTTGATCATTGTGGCAATGTGTTCTATTTTTAACCTCATGGGTCCACAGGACTTGTTTCCAAAATGCAGTTATTTTGATCAGGGTGCCTAATCTTTTACATGCCACTGTATACTGACATGGCTGCCAAAATGTTCTAACCACACC
The DNA here is from genome assembly GCA_033576555.1 of Oophaga sylvatica. Taxonomy (NCBI): domain Eukaryota; kingdom Metazoa; phylum Chordata; class Amphibia; order Anura; family Dendrobatidae; genus Oophaga; species Oophaga sylvatica. The sequence continues at coordinate 57,059 of JARQOD010004157.1, read as the reverse complement.
TACACTATCCTGTTGCACTTACAGCAACTAGATTGTTGAACATACTACACCTCTCTATTTTAAAACTCAACCAAGTATTTCATGTAATTCTTCTTTCTGATCCTTATTGCTCTCCAATACATTTCTCATCTGCATTCTAGCAAATTGAAGCATAACTTATTTAAATCCTAAAGTCAGCCTTGGATTGCTACCAAGCAGTCCAGTAAAAATACAATGTCAGACAAAAATTATTTTTCCATATGACAAATTGACCATATGAACTTTATCAGTAAAGGAGTAAAAATGTAAAGAAAAGCACAGTGACAACGTTAAACTGTCACATAAAATGCTACAAAATAAGACTGCAGCATCTCTGGTGTAGTCTCTCATCGAGTCTAGAATGTTATTAATCAACAATTGCAAGGGGAGCTGCTAGCAGTGGACAAATCACTAAATTCGATTACCAAAGGAAACTGTATCTAAGTGAGCATAAATTTCCCATAAAAACTAGATTTTATTGATAATACCTGAAAAAACACCTAACCCAGTGTAATTGGTTATCCCAAATGCATAACAGTTTTGATAATGCCATTCATCACTATGGTATCCGGCATCAACCCATCCGATCCTCATGATGAACCGTGCAAACGGGGAAACGCGTCGGGGTGTCTTCTACTCATGCTAAGTCCCTCACTACAAAACTGTTATGCATTTGGGATTATCTGGTTATTGCTGCTTGACTCTATTATAAAATTGCTGCTGCGGCAGAGAGGGTCGATATACAGCTCTTGCTAAATGATTAAAAATCAAATCCATTCTTGTTGCAAGGTTGTGGTGACTCATTATTAATATGAATATGATGAATCAATTTTTGCATGATTTAATTTTTTCTTTACTGCTGAACCTGCAGACCAATTTGTTTCTTGACTTATAAGGGTCTATCCTTTTCATTCTTCTCCTTCACTATATTGTTTTCCCACCTATGACAATAGGGAATTATCAGGGAAGGAGGGACAGTCCTCGTTGAGTGGGGCGCCAAAAAATCGTTTCTTAGGGTGCCAACCTCCACAGCAAGGAAGGAAAAGTCGAGGTTTATTGCAGGGTTTCAGCAGGAAGGTATTGGTCTGCTATTTTATACTTAATAGGTTTATTTGTAACCAATTACACTGGGTTAGGTGTTTTTAAGGTATTATCAATAAAATCTAGTTTTTCTGGGAAATTTATGTTCACTCAAGCTGCTGCAGTGGATCTTGATGATTCGTGTTCCCCATTTCATTCAATATGGAAGAACAATCCTCATACTAAGTAAGTCGGATATTTGACAATGTTTTTAACATTTGCATATCTTCAATTTGTCTATCCATCCTGTAAATTCCATAATTCCACAAGTTTTCTTTTTGGTATTACAATGTTGAGGAGTATACATATATATACAGTGTGTATATATATATATATATATATATATATATATATATATATATATACACAGTACAGACCAAAAGTTTGGACACACCCTCTCATTTAAAGATTTTTCTGTATTTTCATGACTATGAAAATTGTAAATTCAAACTGAAGGCATCAAAACTAGAATTAACACATGTGGAATTATACATTACACTTTACAAAAAAGTGTGTAACAACTGAAATATATCTATATTCTAGGTTCTTCAAAGTAGCCACATTTTGCTTTGATGACTGCTTTGCACACTCTTGGCTTTCTCTTGATGACTTCAAGAGGTAGTCACCAAAAATGGTCTTCCAACAGTCTTGAAGGAGTTCCCATGATGCTTAGCACTTGTTGGCCCTTTTGCCTTCACTCTGTGGTCCAGCTCACCCCAAACCATCTCGATTGGGTTCAGGTCTGGTTACTGTGGAGGCCAGGTCATCTGGCGTAGCACCCCATCACTCTCCTTCTTGTCAAATAGCCCTTACACAGCCTCGAGATGTGTTTGGGGTCATTGTCCTGTTGAAAAATAAATGATGGTCCAACTAAACGCAAACCGGATGGAATAGCATGCCGCTGCAAGATGCTGTGGCAGCCATGCTGGTTCAGTATGCCTTCAATTTTGAATAAATCCCCAACAGTATCACCAGCAAAGCACCCCCACACCATCACACCTCCTCCTCCATGCTTCACGGTGGGAACCAGGCTTGTAGAGTCCATCTGTTCACCTTTTCTGCGTCACACAAAGACACACTGGTTGGAACCAAAGATCTCAAATTTGGACTTATCAGACCAAAGCACAGATTTCCACTGGTCTAATGTCCATTACTTGTGTTCTTTAGCCCAAACAAGTCTCTTCTGCTTGTTGTCTGTCCTTAGCAGTGGTTTCCTAGCAGCTATTTTACCATGAAGGCCTGCTGCACAAAGTCTCCTCTTAACAGTTGTTGTAGAGATGTGTCTGCTGCTAGAACTCTGTGTGGCATTGACCTGGTCTCTAATCTGAGCTGCTGTAAACCTGCAACTTCTGAGGCTGGTGACTCGAATAAACTTATCCTCAGAAGCAGAGCTGACTCTTGGACTTCCTTTCCTGGGAGGTCCTCATGTGAGCCAGTTTCTTTGTAGCACTTGATAGTTTTTGCAACTGCACTTGGGACACTTTCAAAGTTTTCCCAATTTTTTGGACTGACTGACCTTCATTTCTTAAAGTAATGATGGCCACTGCTTTTTTCTTGCCATAATACAAATTCTGACAGTCTATTCAGTAGGACTATCAGCTGTGTTTCCACCAGACTTCTGCACAACACAACTGATGGTCCCAACCCAATTTATAAGGCCAGTAATCCCACTTATTAAACCTTACAGGGACCACCTGTGAAGTGAAAACTATTTCCGGTGACTACCTCTTGAAGCTCATCAAGAGAATGCCAAGAGTGTGCAAAGCAGTCATCAAAGCAAAAGGTGGCTACTTTGAAGAACCTAGAATATAAGACATAATTTCAGTTGTTACACACTTTTCTGTTGATATATAATTCCACATGTGTTAATTCATATTTTTGATGCCTTCAGTGTGAATTTACAATTTTCATAGTCATGAAAATACAGAAAAATCTTTAAATGAGAAGGTGTGTCCAAACTTTTGGTCTGTACTGTATATATATATATCGTATATACTCAAGTATAAGCCGACCCGACTATATGCCGAGGCACCTAATTTTGCCACCGAAAACTGGTTAAGCTTATTGACTCAAGTATAAGCTGGGTATGCATTGTCCCCTTATTCCTCTCCTGCTCTGTGTGGCTCCCCCGTCCCATCCTTCTATGTATGGATCTGCCCCCCGTCCCATCCTTCTATATATTGCTCGGCTCCCTTGTCCCATCCTTCTATACATTACTCGGCTCCCCCCAGTCCCATCATTCTATGTATGGCTCGGCTCCCCATCCTCGTCAGTCCTTCTCCGTGCTCCCCTTCCTCCTCCTTCCTGTTGCACAGCTTTTCATCTCACTTTCTTTTGGAATAGATATCCTTGTGGCTTTGGATTTTATACAACATTCACATCTTATGGTAATTGAGCAATCTGATATCTTTAAATCTTTTGTCAATTCTTTTTCTCTGTAGTTCCCTTATACTGTCCGGGTGTCTATGTCCTAGACGTCTATGCCACATGTGAATACAGTTTCTGTGATCATGTGTACATACCTTTATCTGTTCCTTTGGTTTGTCAAAATGATATAATTGTTCATCTGCCTTGACTTTGGTTATCAACTTGTTTCCTGCAATAATTGCACACTCATTATCTTTGAATTTTACTGTAAGTCCTTTTGCTGTTAAACGTTTCACAGATAATAATCCGCCTTCCAATTTTGGAACATACAACACATCCTGTACAAGTATCTTTGAATCTTGTCCGAACTTGTTTGAACAATTTAGCATACCTTGTCCGATACCTTCTACGGTTATTTTGCTTCCATCTGCAAGATAAATGGCTTCTTTCTTATTTAAATCAGGATCAGTAAAGAAATTCTTGTCACTTGTCATATGACTCGTTGCTCCTGAATCAATAAACCAACCAAGTGATGATTTATTATCAGTTACTTTAAATGTGCCATTCCAATTATTTTCACATGAATCAGAAATTGTGTTTTTCACCTTCTGTATATTATCTTTATGGTGTAATTTCTGTTGTTCTGCTTTCCATATAGTACAGTCTTTCTTTAATTGACCTTTTTCTTACATCTGAAGCATTCTCTTGTCTCTTTATTATAGGGTTTTTTAAGTTCTGTAGCTTTAAGAGCATTTCCATTATCTTTTTCAGTAGAAGAATCATTTGTTTGCTCTTTCCTTCTCTGATATTCATCTATGATTCTGGTCTTCACAAACTCTAATGTAATGTCAGTTTCTGGTCTTGTCTCTAGTGCATTTATTAAAGCTGTATATGAATCTGGTAAACTGCACAATAAAATTGCTGCTATATGGCTTTCTTTAATGTCTTCACCAATAGATCTTAGCTGTGATATCACTTCCATAATAGAGAATATATGCTTCTGCATGTCACTGTCTGCATTTAGTCTCATATTGTATAGCTTTCTTAGCAGAAATAACTTGTGATTTAAGCTGGGTCTCTCATATAGCTTTCCCAATTGTTCCCACATTCCTTTCGCTGTTTCTTCATTTCTTATATGTATTAATTGAGCATCATCCACTAATAAGCTGATGGTAGCTCTAGCTTGTCTATTTTTCTTATCCCATGTCTGATTATCTTCATCAGGTCTATCTGTAGTGATTACTTCCCATAAATCATCTTTAGACAATAACATCTCTACTTTGAACTTCCATAGCTGATAGTTCTCATCATTCAGTTTAGCTACTGTGAGTTTTACCTCTGTGCTATTCATCATTTTAACTTATCTTACTTGTTTGGAGAGACTTGCACTGAAGAATTCTTCTGCATTCACCAGAGTCTTGCTGAGAGTTCCAATGTCCTGGGTATCTGTGGTGTCTGGATTCTCTGTATCTGGTACGCTGTATCTGGGTGCCTGTGTCTGGGCGTCTGGGTGTCCTGGGCCCATAACCTGTTGCACAGCTTCTGAATCCACACCTTTGCAGAGGAAACTTCACAGAGCAGGTTGCATGGGATAACAAGCGTTTACTTCGCTGAACATGAGGTGAAGGAATAATGCACAGACATTACAGCATTGCATCAGAAGAGAGACTAATTCTTATACAATACATTAAAGAAGGAAACGTTACACAACATCGCCATCTACTGTCAGGTCAGCATAAAGTCCTCCTTCACTTATAATAAGTTCTGATCTGTTGCATATGACAATACTTCCTCCTCCATGCTCCCCTGAGCTGCCCCGTATATCTCCGTGCTCCTTCGGGCTCCCCCATCCTTCTCTGTGCTCCCTTATCCTCCTCTGTCCTCCTCTGTGCTCCCCTGTGCTCCTCCGTGCTCCTCCATGCTCCCGTCCTCCTCTGTCCTCCTCTATGCTCCCGTTTTCCTCCGTGCTTCTCCGTGCTCCCCCGTCCTCCTCCGTGCTTCCCTGAGCTTCTCCGTCTATCTCCTTGCTCCTTTGGGCTCCCCCACCCTCCTCCATGCTCCCTTATCCTTCTCCTCTGTCCTCCTCTGTGCTCCCCTGTGCTCCTCCATGCTCCCGTCCTCCTCTGTCCTCCTCCATGCTCCCCCGTCCTCCTCCGTGCTTCTCCGTGCTCCCCCCATCCTCCTCCGTGCTCCTCCTTGCTACCCATCCTCCTCTATGCTCCCCCGTCCTCCCTTTTCATACTCACCCTCCTCACGCCGTAACTGCACATCCCTGCGTCTCTGTTGTCCCGGCTTCCTGCAGCTCTCCTGTGCTGAGCGTCACGTTGTATCGCTCATTAAGGTAATGAATATGCACTCCACGCCTATGGTAGGGGGATGTGTGCATATTCATTACCTTAATGAGCAGTACCATGTGACCGCTCAGCACAGGAGAGCTGCAGGAAACCGGGACAATGGAGATGTTCAGCGATGGCACAGGGAGGGTGAGTATGATGTCACAGCTGCTGGCTCCCCCTCCCCTGCTTGCTTTCTGCACAATGACTCATGTATAAACCCAGGGGGGCATTTTCAGCACAAAAAATGTGCTGAAAATCTTGGCTTATACACGAGTATATACGGTATATAAACATATATATATACAGTATATATACATACACATGTAGCTTGTCACGCCAGTAACTTGCACGGCTTCTCAGTGCCATCCTATTCACTGAGGTCACTGCTTTGCTTTTCCTTGTGTCGGGACGTTTCGCTGAGTTACCTCTTTCATCATTCCCAGCACTGCTGCATCTTCCTGCTGTCTCCACCTGGCTATAGGGTGGCAGACCAGTCTTTGCAGGAAATTACCCCTACTGCGTCATGCAGAGTTTATCTTCCCTGGCCTATTCTCTGCCAGCAGGGATATATAAGGCAGCACGTCCTCCACGCCTTACCTCAGCTTTGGTTCCAGTTTGCAGTTCGCATTTAGTTCCCAGTCAAGGCCTTTTTTGTTTGTCTCTCCAATTACCGACTCGGCTTGTCTTCTCTTCTTGTCTGATCTCTCTGCTCCTAACCCCTGCTACATATTTGATCCTGAGTTTCCTGACCCAACCTTGAACTGTCTTACCCCCTTTATGTCTCAGCCCTCTGTATCTTGTATCCCTGCCTTGACCTGTTGGTCAACTGCTGCAGGTAAGAGCACTGCCCTGGATTAGCACCTGGTGGTTACCCTAACGGCCCAAGTCTAACCTCACTATTCGAGGCTCTAGTGAGGACCAGGTACCACTAAATCATGCACATCCAGTGTAAGCCTAGCCAGTAGCGCAGTGGATCCACTCCCACGGCCTTCACATAGTCGAGTGGTTTAGTCTACATATGTAAAGTATAAAAGTATAGAAATGAGGTTTTGATGGTGCTTTCACTTAGAGATCATTTATAAAGAAAAGTACTAAATTCATGACATTCATGACATAGGATAACATAGGATTCTCGCTCCAACAAAAGGAGGGGTCCCAAAGATTGAGGCCATCTATTAGACATTTGTAGAATGCCTGTTATTTGAATTCTGTTTTAAGTGTTTTAAATTGTATGTAATGGCAATTCAATATGACTTTTCAGAGGACCTGATCAAAATGGAGTGGCTAGTGCCAAGCCTATTGAGCGACAGGAAGCACAAAAACAGGAAAGAGATGAGCTGCGAGGGAGAATTTTGGACAAAAAGTCTACAGATGTTTAAAAAGGAAACAAAAAATGTTAACACAAAGATACTGTTGGATTTTTTTTTCTTTTTAACATTTAATGTTTATTTGTACCCACCAACTACTAATAAATAATGGAGATGCTGACAGGCAAAGCAGGCTCAAACTATTATACAAAATAAACAAAAAAGCAAATGTGAGCTTCATTACATTCAAATGTTAGAAAGAAAATCAAACTAGAAATAACCAATATGTCTATTTTGTGCTAATATATTTGTACATATCAACCGTATTTTGGACCAAATAGAGATTGGCTTCCAAAGGACATTGTCATTTAGAAGATATTTGTACAAAGTATTGATGCCTCAATACCATTTCACAGATATAAAAATATATGATTTAATTTTTAAGAACAGACAATTCTGCCCTAAATGTTTAAAAAAATATATTACTGCGATCTAAGAATGTTGTGGGAGAGTATTGAACACAAACAAATACATAGGTAAAAGTAAAAAAAATCAAGCCAAAATATGTGAAAAATGAAGGAATTAGAGGAGTGCATATACCATACAATAGCAATGCAAAAACAAAAAATGGCTCCTATTAAACTTAAATGTAACTTTTAGTTAAACTTTTAGCTTCTGATTAATTAATGCATAGACATTTAAATAATTTGAATAAAAATTCTTCTTTTGATAACTTGAAAAATCTGTGACGAGAAGTGTTAGGGTTCGAGTTCCCGCTGCTGCACAAGGGAGTCTCGAACCAGTCCCGCTGCGGTCTCCCATTCATCCTCGGCCACAGTGGAGCCTGCTCAGCAGAGACGTCGGTCCAAGCGTCTTGCCCAATCCACTACTGTGCAGTGACTTGCTGCTGCCTTTCCTGGATCTGCTTTTATAGCCAGTGTTGGAGCAGACGTCTTTGGGACAAAGTCCTGCATTTTCCCTTCTGAGCATGCCCAGAGTTTAGATCTCTCATTGGAGATCAGGGTCACATGCTCAGGTACTGCAGCGGCTCCTATTGGTCCGCCAGGAAGGCCCTGCGATTACTGATGTTCTGAACAAGTTTCATTGGTCCTTGTTTCTGGCAGATCCTGTAGCTGTTACTATAAAAGGGTAGCATGGCTGGGCCGCCATGCGCTAATATCAACCATTGTATGCTATGCGCCAGTGTGGTCATGTGTATGTGTGGATAGGGACCCAGCTGAAATAAGCCACTAGAATACCGACTTAATCGGTGAGGAGTTTGTATGGTAGCTGGTCAGGGTCAGTGTCCTAGATGCCCTAGATTACCGGCATAACCGGTGAGGAGTTTTTGATTGCCGTATTCAGGTCTGGCGTTCAGACGCCATAGATTGCGGGTGACTCCCGCGAGGACATTAGCACATGATCACGCTTTATGTACGCTTACACTTAACTGTGTACCTGAGAGCCTGACAGGACACAGTGCTTTTTCTCAGCGGCCCTGTGACGTAACAGGGTTCGCTTTCTACGCTAGACAGCGCCCTAGCGTGTTTTCTTTGCGACTCAGTTGTGTCTAGTGAGTGTGCACACATCGCCATATAGCGCTGCGGCTCTCTTTCTTGCGCTCTGTGGATTAACAGAGTTCGCACTTATTGCCACAGCACATTACGGCGTTTATGTTAGTGACTCTGCGGGATAACAGAGTTTGCTTCTCGTGCCATTTTTACTAGCAGCAGGCTCCGCTTGCACGGTGGACCCCGGCTGCGAACGCACCTCTCTACATTATATATTTGGTGCGTTCCGCAGACCCTTAACAAGAAGTTTTATCCAAGTAACAATGTATAAAGAGGTACTGCTCACCTAGTAAGCTCAGATCCAACATCTTATTGAGGTAATTGAAGATGTAGATAACCTGCGCTGCTGGTGATGTTCCCACAAGTAATTCCAATATGCGCTGTAGAAGGTAACAGTGCGGTTTAGAAGTTGTCAGACTTCTTGACAACCACAAAGAATCTTTGCAGTTCTCTTAAAAAAAGAAGTCTAAGAACTTCAAAACGCGTCGAGAATAAACCGCATTGTTATTTTATGATAAACTGAGAGATTTCCCCAGACTAATATCTGCTTGTGTGTGATTGTGTCTTCTCTTCACCTCTATGGACTCTCCACCAAAATTGTGTCTTTTAGATTTTTTCATCATTATTTGAATAAGTGATTCTAGTTTACATAATTAATTTAAAACTTGATCATAATGAGTTTTCTAGCTCCCGTTCTTAAAATAGATTGTTTTACTGTACTATATGCATACATTTGTTAATGTAGATCTGTCACCAAATCTCACAATGCATACTGTATAGATCTTAGTCCTGATGAGGTTAGTGCACTTACATTGAAAATTTATGTCAGAATGGCTATCTAATAGGGATGAGCGATATTGCCCGAAATCGTATCGGAATTCCGATTTCCGATATTGGAAAAATATCGGATATCGGAATTTCCGATTTCCGATATCAATGTAAGTCAATGGGAGAAAAAAATCGGAATTACAAAATGACCACTACAGTGCTATATAATGGATAAAATGGAGGGGAAAACACCTCAGGATAATGGGGAAGGAGTATGCAGAGGCAGAGGAGCAAAAAAATTGCTAGAAAAATGCACAGAGCGAAAACTGTAGCAGGAAAACTGGTCGCCATCTTCTTAACAGCTGTGTTTTTCTTTGGGTTAGGATTAGTTGGGGTAGGGTTAGGGTTTATGGTTAGTAGGGTAAAGATTAGGGTTAGAGCGAGCGTTGTCGAAACACGGTTTGGAGCAGGAGGTACCCGTGCCCTTGGGCACTCCGAGAGCCAGTTGGCGATGCTGGAACTCAGTTTACCCTTTGCGGGAGGCACCTGTGTCCGCACTTCACTGCCACGAAACAGCCGGCGTGGCTGGATCCCGCCTCTTGTGCTTCTGCCTATAGTGTTTGGCATCTGTCGTCGTTTTTTTCCACTTTGGTCTAACGAGGTACAGCTGGCGGTACTGTTTGCCCAGAAACACGCATGCTGTGAAAGTGGCAGTCACAGAAATGGCACTAGCTGGCGGTACTAGAGCCAATGGAAAACAATATGAGGTGAAATAGTCAGTCACAGAACCAGGTGCTACCAAGTAGAGGCCAGAGCATAGGCATAATAGATTACGCTGTGTGCAACATAGGCACATGACAGAGCATGCGTACTGGTACCAACCATGCATGTAACCTGTGTACTGTGGCCTAGGGCAGCAAAAGTCACCAGAAATCCAGGCCTGGTCATTTTAGGAATGTAAGCTGGTCCACATTTGCAGCGGATAGTCTGGTACGTTGGTCTGTTAGTACATTGCCAGCTGCACTAAAGACGAGTTCAGAAATCACACTGGCACCAGGACAAGCCAGGACCTCCAAGGCATACTGGCTAAGCTCGGGCCATGTATCCAACTTGGAGACCCAAAACTTGAAGGGGGCAGATCCATCCTGAAGCCCACTGACAGGGTGAAGAGGTATTGTGCCACCATGTCACGGTAACATTGCCTCCTAGTGCATTGCACTGTCTGTGCTGATGGTGCCTGAACTGTTTGCGGTTCAGAAACCGTTGAACAGGTTGGATATACTGAACCTGTCAGTAGCAGATGTACTGCTTCTGCTACCAGCTTCTGAATGGATTCCTCTGGGCCCAGGATGCACTGAGGTGCCTGCTAGTGCATGCGCATCACTGCTATGCAGTGGAAAAGAGTACATGAGTGAATTAACCAGTGCTTCTTGGTACTCCTGCATTTTTACGCGCCCGGTTCAACGGTGTAATTAGGCTTTCAAGTCTGCCCCGGTAACGTGGATCTAAGAGGGTGGCCACCCAGTAGTCATTTGTGTGGAGAATACGAGCCACACGTGGGTCTTTTCTCATCCACTGCAGCATGAAGTCACTCGTGCTGAAGGCTGCCAACTGGCCATGCATCGCTGTCACCAGGTGGAGGAATGTGCTCTGGCTGATCTGCATCACCCCATCCACGCTCTATCTGTTGACTACTAGTAGAGCGCTGTGTACTTTCCTCCTCTAGCTCATCCTCATAGTGCTCCTCATCCTCCTCGCTTGCTGTTTCCTGCCTGGACCTTTGTGAGGAACCCACAGAGCTTTGTACTAACCGGCCGATGAAGATTGCCTGGTTGGTGCAAGTATTTCATCATACTCCCCTCCTCCTGAGAAGCCTCATCCCTTAGTCCTTTAAGAGATGATTCTATAAGGCATATAAGGGGAAATGTCAGGCTGAGTAGGGCAGAAATCCGCGCTCACCATCAGAGTGGAGTCCTCGAAGCACTTCAAAATGGTGCATATGTCCTTCATGTTGCCCACTCTGTGGTTGTAAAGTGGGAGGGCTGAGATGTGTGTCGCCTACTTTGCGCCTGCTACAGCTGCAAACTCCATAATTGCAGGTTGTTGCTCACACAACCTCCGCAGCATATGCAAAGTCGAATTCCACCTGGTGGGGAGGTCAACAATGATGCGGTGCTCGGGCAGGCCCAATCTGCGCTGCATGGCTGAAAGGCGCGATGCAGCCATGCTTGAACGCTGCAAATGAGAGCACTGGTATCTGACTTTGTGCAGCAGCTCCTCAAGGTCAGGATAGTTCCTAAGGAAACTCTGCACCACCAAGTTTAGGACATGGGCAAGGCATGGAATGTGAGTGAGACCACCTAGGCCCAGAGCCGCGACCAGGTTTCGGCCGTTGTCACACACCACCATACCTGGCTGGAGGTTGAGCGGCGCAAGCCACATGTCGCTCTGCTCCTTGAGCGTGTTCCACAGCTCGTTGCGGTGTGGCTAACATTACCCAGATAAACCAATTTCAACATGGCCTGTTGAGTTGGCCGATGCAGTGCTGAAATCGGTTGTTGTGGTACGTCTGGGTACAGGCGAGTCTGACGAGGAGTATAGGAGGAGTCAATTTGTACAGAGGAGAGGCCTGCAATCCCTGGAGTTGGCAGGACCCGCACACTTGCACTGTCTACTTCAGTTCCAGGATCAACTACATTTACCCAATGGGCGGTGATGGAAATGTAGCGTCCTTGGCGATGCAGACTGGTCCACGCGTCGTGGTCAGGTGGACCTTGCTACTAACTGCATTTGTAGCGCATGCTTAATTTTAACGCTCCACATGCTGTTGCAGGCGGGGACGGCTTGCCTGCTGAAGTAGAAACGGCTGGGAACGCTGTATTGTGGATTGCAAACCACAACATATCGATAAAGGCTGGCTTGCTCACCAACCAGAATGGTAGCATTTCCACTGCAAGCAGTTTGGCAATGCGAGAATTCATGCCCTGTGCTCGTGGTTGGTTTGCCGAGTACGGGCGCCTTTTCTCCCACACCTGTGTGACAGATGGCTGCATACTGGATTGGGAGTGTGAGGATGCCAGCGATTGGGATGCTGATGCTGACGAAGTACAGACAGTGTGCCGCCGTACAACACTGCCTGCAGATGCACCCTGGAATTCTGGCGAGGAAGCGGGAGCAGCTGTTTGTGAACTGGAGGAAGAGGTGTCTGAAGAGATGGAAGGTGGGGGACCAGCTGCAGGTGGCGAATCATCTTGGGTGTGATGCTGCCACTCCACAGGGTGCCTCTTCCTGACATGCGTCAACATATTGGTGGTATTAAGGTTGCTGACGTTCTTCCCTCTCCGCACAGTTTTTTCGAAAAAGCTTGCATCTGACTACTGTAACGTCATCTGCAACTTGGTCGAAAAAGGCCCATGCACCACAACTCATGGGCGCACCCCTTGTGCTCTTTAAAAGAGCCCTGCTCCTAACTGGTGCTGAAGTTGAGGGAGCAGACAACAAATTTTTCCCTCTTCCTCTCCCACGTGGACGGCCATGCTGCGCCACACCTGCAAGCTCTTCCTCTGAGCTATCCCTACTTGCTTGCTGCCCCTCAGCATGCCATGATGGGTCAAGGACCTCATCATCCAATACACTTTCATCAGCAGAAACTGGCAGCTGAGTTTCATCATCATCTGCTGACTGGGGTCTGGTCACTGTGGGCACTTGCCCACCCCCACTTCTTCCTCAGACGTACTGTGTGATTATTTCATTAAAATGATTTTTAATTAAAGTGTGTGTGTTTTATTTTTATTTCATACAATAGATTAATAATAGATAGTTGTATAATTGACAGCTCTCAATTATTAACCTGGCTTAAAGTCACCTTTCAATAGCAAGGTGGCTTTACCCATTATTAACCCATTCGCCACCGCTACAGGGTAATGGGAATAGACGGGCTAAATGCCAGTAAGGGCGAATATAATTATAGATTTGCCTTTTTCTGGTCTGGCTGGGGCAGATGTTAGTAGCCAGGGGGGCACTAAATAAATGTACCCTCCCTAGGCTATTATTATCTGCCCCCACTCGCTAGCTTTGACTATCTGGTTGAGAAAATAGCCCGGGAGCCCAAGCATTTTTTTTCAACGAATTTACACCTTTCATTAACCGCCAGCTGTATGAAATTTTGCACACACGACAGGAGAGGAAGTGATTAGTGTGGGAAGCTTAATTGATTTCTTCCCAGGCTAATCAGGTCAGGTCAGCCGGGGACACCGCACAGCATCAGTGACGTCAGAGGGAGTCCCGGCTGACCTGAAGTGAACTGATTAGCCTGGGAAGCAATCAATTAAGCTTCCCACACTAATCACTTCCTCTCCTGTCGGCCGGGAGAGGAACTCATTCATTCGTGGGCTTACAGCTAGGAGCAGCCAGCATTAGCTGTGCTGCTAGCTGTAAGCCAGTTAACCCTTTGTGAAGGATTACAGCGTGGGACCTGACAGAGCGCCGGATAGGTAAGAATAATGTTGCTTTATTATTTTATTTTTATTACAGGTGAACAAGGGCTTCGCACGGATTACCTGTAAAATAAAAGATGGTCAAAAATTGTGTGATTATTTCATTAAAATGATTTTTAATTAAAGTGTGTGTGTTTTATTTTATTTCATACAAAAGGATTAATAATTGATAGCTGTCTAATTGGCAGCTCTCAATGTTATGATCTGCTACAAGCACTAAGGAAAGATGGAATTCTGTCCCTACAATAGAACTAAGCTGGATCCCTACGATGTAAAGGGGAACCTGATCCTGCGACCAGACCCGCTAAAGTCCTAAGCTAGTCTGAACGAAGACCTATAGTTGCGAGGGAGGAATCCCTTCGAGATCTAGGGACTGGGAGAAAAGGTGGACACCTCCTAACAGAAATTGTAGCAGGGAAAATTAAACAGAAAACAAATGACTTAGAGATCCTAAGATCAAGCAAAACTGACTGAGTAAGGCACCTAAGCACAGGGCTAGCTTAAGAGTAGATAATACAATGAAGTCCAGCAAAGCCAGAAGGGCGGAGCCAGACTAAATAGGGAAAAAAGGTCATGTGACCAGCAAACTGAAAAAACCTAACAAGAGGGTTCTAACACTCAATTATTAACCTGGCTTAAAGTCACCTTTCAATAGCAAGGTGGCTTTAACCCATTATTAACCCATTCGCCACCGCTACAGAGCAATGGGAATAGACGGGCTAAGTGCCAGAAAGGGCGAATCTATATCTTATAGATTTGCCTTTTCTGGGGTGGCTGGGGGCAGATGTTAGTAGCCAGGGGGGGTACTAAATTAATGCACCCTCCCTAGGCTAATATTATCTTCCCCCACTCGCTGGCTTTCCCTGTCTGGTGTAGAAAATACCGCGGGAGCCCACGCATTTTTTTCAACGAATTTACACCTTTAATTAACCCCTACATGTATGAAATTTTGCACACATACACTCATGTAATTGTTAGTGAAAACCATATATCAAACTACATGAAATGACATGGTTAACTGTATGTAAACCATGTGTCATTTCATGTCGGGTGGTTCTGTAATTTCACAAAAGCCGGCAATTGAATTAGCGGCTATTATACTATGTAGAAGTGTATTAACTATAAATATATATATATGTGTCACAATGACTTGTATATATATATGTATTCTATGTGTATATATCTAGTGTTTTGTGAACCGTCAGTGTGATTTTACAGTATTGACTATGCATAGCATTCTGTATGGAAACATCCGATTCCGGTATTCGATATGCAAAAAGTATCGGAACTCAGTATCGGAATTCCGATAACGCGAATATCGGCAGATACCCGATATTTGCAGTATCGGAATGCTCAACACTAGTGTTATCAGAGAGAGTTTTAACTGGGGGCGTGAGCTTCTCCATGTATAAGCTGTACAGTCAGAAGCAGGCAGCAACAGAAAAAGAACATGCCCCCACAATAACTTAGGTTTCTCAGTGTACCAGATCTAAGGCTGCAAGACTACAGCTCTGATCTCCAGATCTAACCTCCTGCATAACTAGCATATTTAGAAAGTGTTGGGAGATTAAATCACAGATGACTCACACCTTTCAGATAAGGTCTCTGTCGGGGAGGGGCAGCACAGCTGAATTTAGTTGTCACATTACAAACCATTCTATGAGCTCTCTTCCTCTCATAGCACTATCAGTTCTGCTGTATTGCCATTCACCCCACACTGTCTGGAGCTGTGTCAGTAATCACACTTGTGCCTTTTGTGCATAAGTATGACTCATCTCCATAAAAGCAGTGTGGGGAACAGGGCAGTACAGCAAGGCTGACAGTGCTACATGAGGACGAGAGCTTGTAGAAGGGTTTGTAATGTGACACCTGTAAACAAAATTATGCTGCCCCAACTATGCGGCCCCAACAGAGACCATATTTGAAACATGTGAGTCATCTGTATTCAAATCTCCCAGCACTTCCTAATCATGAAGGAGGTTAGACCAGGAGATTGGAGCTCTCTCACTGCATCTCACACAAACTGAAAATGCTAATTTGGTGAAAGTTTATTTTTAAAGAGGACTTGATCAAAAAAGTAAATTAAATACCTGAGCTCTCAATTCTGCCAATTTTCTCGGTTTTGCAATGAGACACTTCTTTGCATGGATATTCACATATGTTACCTTTGGAGCACAATATATGAAATCCCTGTATGCAGTTCAATTATGTGTTTCTTCAGTCGTTTCTGGGGATTGAGCTATCACCACTCTCTATAAGATGCTGCCAATCACAGTGTGGCAGTTGATCTTGCAGTCTAGCAATCTCAGACACTGCTGAGCTGTGATTGATAAGATCTGAGAGTGAAGGGGTGAAGACACACACCCCCAGAAAAGACTCTGAAGAAATACACAGTTGAACTTCAGCAGAGATTTCACCTATTGCTCTCCAAAGTAATGCACTGCTCAAAAAAATAAAGGGAACACTCATATAACACATTTTAGATCTAAATGAATGAAATATTCTCATTTAATACTTTGTTGTGTACAAAGTTGAATGTGCTGTCAACATAATCACACAAAAATCATCAATGGAAATCAAATTTTTGAATCAATGGAGGCCTGGATGTGGAGAGACCCCCAAAATGAAAGTGGAAACAAGTCAAAATGAAAATCAAAACAATACAAAATTAAAGTGGAAACAAGTCAAAATGATGCTCAGCATTGTGTGTGGCCTCCATGTGCCTGTATGACCTCCCTACAACGCCTGGGCATGCTCCTGATGAGGTTGCGGATGTTCTCCTGAGGGATCTCCTCCCAGACCTGGACTAAAGCATACGCCAACTCCTGGACAGTCTGTGGTGCAACGTGACGTGACGTTGGTGGATGGAGTGAGACATGCTGTCCCAGATGTGCTCAGTCGGATTCAGGTCTCGGGAACGGGCAGGCCAGTCCATAGCTTCAATGCCTTCATCTTGCAGGAACTGCTGACACACTCCAGCCACATGAGGTCTGGCATTGTCCTGCATTAGGAGGAACCCAGGGCCAACCGCACCAGAATATGGTCTAACAAGGGGTCTGATGATCTCATCTCAGTACCTAATGGCAGTCAGGCTACCTCTGGCAGGCACATTGAGGGCTATGTGGCCCTCCAAAGAAACGCCACCCCACACCATTACTGACCCACTGCCAAACCGGTCATGATGAAGGATGTTGCAGGCAGCAGATCGCTCTCCACAGCGTCTCCAGTCTCTGTCACGTCTGTCACATGTGCTGAGTGTGAACCTGCTGCCTGCAACAGGCGTTCGGCTGTGTTCGAATATTGCAAATTCAGTATTCGCCAGAGAACGTAATCTGAACCAAATATTGAAAAATTCGCTCAACTCGATTCATGACTAGATAACATTTCCTTCAATCATATGTATAATGGATGACACTGCTCAGCATTTCTACTTTGCAATTATAATGACATCAGTACAAATGAGATTCCAAATGCAGTTCAGATTTAAAGCATTGTCCTATTTCTCAAATAAGTAGACCGTACCACAAGTATGGAACGAGTGGTGAATAAAAAAAATTTAATTCTGCCACGTGTAAACATGTTTACATACATTCTTACCAACAAAAAAGCTTTAAGAGTCTGGGAAAGGCTGCTAAAGTCCCTAACACTGTGAACCACTAATTTTGCTACAGATATATAGACCATATAACAAGTATATGCACTTATATAAACTAAAATTTAAGAGTGTTATCCTTTAAATACAGTATATATAATTGGAGGCTGTATATGCATATTTATGCATCATCTAGTTTGCGTAATCCAATGTATAAATGATTGTGGGAGAAGATAGCTATTAAAGAAAATGTTAAACCTGTATTGCGATATATGATATTGTTTTGAATATTTTTTATTTATACCAATGTTCTGTCATTTTTGGAAATCTCAATATAAATGCAATTTAAAAGTCAAACATGTGAAACTTTTATTTAAATAAAAAAAATGTGTTTCTCTAATACTTTCTTGAATATTTTCTGAAATTGAATAACAGGCATCAATATAAGCTAGTGATCCTAAAGGATCCAATGGAATAAAGATTTTTTTAGTTTGAAATGACTTTCCTGGTAAAACAAAGTTCTATTCAATTAAAAATGGTGAACTCTAATAGATGCAACTGGTTAAAAGATATCAGAAAAGTGTTTCACCTTAAAGGGAATCTGTCACCCCATTTTTGCCCTATGAGATAGGGCCACCGCCATCAGGGGCTTATCTACAGCATTCTGGAATGCTGTAGATAAGCCCCCGATGTCACCTGAAAATGAAGAAAAATGAGTTATATTATACCCACCCAGGCGCGTTCCGCTGTCCGGTCGGGTCCAATTGGCGTCGCGGTCCGGTCCGGGGCCTCCCATCTTGTAGCAAAGTCGGCCTCTTCTTTTCGTCCCGTCGTGGCTCCTGCACAGGCTCACTGCTCTGCTCTGGTGAGGGCAGAGCAGAGTACTACAGTGCGCAGGCGCCGGACCTCTCTGACCTTTCCCGGCGCCTGCGCACTGCAGTACTCTGCTTTGCCCTCACTAGAGGGGCGACGGGACGGAAAGAAGAGGCCGGCTTCACTACAAGATGGGACGCCCCGGACCGGACCCAACCGGACGGCGGAATACCCCTGGGTGAGTATAATATAACTTGTTTTTCTTCACTTTCAGCATTCCAGAATGCTGTAGATAAGCGCCTGATGGCAGTGGACCTATCTCATAGGGCAAAAATGGGGTGACAGATTCCCTTTAAATGTTCTCGTGCCCTCCTTATAAGAGCTCATGTAGATGTCAGTCGATCTTGGTCTCATCACAGATCACAGTGCACAGACTGGCTGAAGATCTCAAATTGCATCATAGAGATACATGAAGCTGTCACGCTGGCCAGTCAGTGCATTGCGGTCCGTGATGGGACCAAGATCAACGAAAATCTGCATGAGCCCCTTGGCTTAAATAGCAAGATCTCAAATGGGACAAGATTTTGAACCAACTGCTGGAAGATCAGAGAAGAGAAAGCACCGCTGACCACAATTGACTGCCTTCTACTGACAACTGACATCAACTCCATGATGGTATCCTCATGCCAGGAGGCTGACCCCTTTATTTGTTGAGGTGCTTATTATCATAGATGCATCCCAGAAGTTAAGCATCACAGAAGAAAAGCATCTTGAAAACGGCAGTTATTCATGGCAAAGAATTAACATTCATCTTCTCTCTTCACACAGGTAACCAAATCATTCATCCTCTGAATTGATCCTCTCTGCATGTATGCACTCCATTCATTGTCAGCAAGCAGCTGAATGACACAAGCCCCTTCTGTCTTGCATGTGGAAATATATAGCAATGGTAACCAAATCATTCATCCTCTGAATTGATCCTCTCTGCATGTATGCACTCCATTCATTGTCAGCAAGCAGCTGAATGACACAAGCCCCTTCTGTCTTGCATGTGGAAATATATAGCAATGGTAACCAAATCATTCATCCTCTGAATTGATCCTCTCTGCATGTATGCACTCCATTCATTGTCAGCAAGCAGCTGAATGACACAAGCCCCTTCTGTCTTGCATGTGGAAATATATAGCAATGGTAACCAAATCATTCATCCTCTGAATTGATCCTCTCTGCATGTATGCACTCCATTCATTGTCAGCAAGCAGCTGAATGACACAAGCCCCTTCTGTCTTGCATGTGGAAATATATAGCAATGGTAACCAAATCATTCATCCTCTGAATTGATCCTCTCTGCATGTATGCACTCCATTCATTGTCAGCAAGCAGCTGAATGACACAAGCCCCTTCTGTCTTGCATGTGGAAATATATAGCAATGGTAACCAAATCATTCATCCTCTGAATTGATCCTCTCTGCATGTATGCACTCCATTCATTGTCAGCAAGCAGCTGAATGACACAAGCCCCTTCTGTCTTGCATGTGGAAACACTGGCACCAGGACAAGCCAGGACCTCCAAGGCATACTGGCTAAGCTCGGGCCATGTATCCAACTTGGAGACCCAAAACTTGAAGGGGGCAGATCCATCCTGAAGCCCACTGACAGGGGTGAAGAGGTATTGTGCCACCATGTCACGGTAACATTGCCTCCTAGTGCGTTGCACTGTCTGTGCTGATGGTGCCTGAACTGTTTGCGGGTTCAGAAACCGTTGGAACAGGTTGGATATACTGAACCTGTCAGTAGCAGATGTACTGCTTCTGCTACCAGCTTCTGAATGGATTCCTCTGGGCCCAGGATGCACTGAGGTGCCTGCTAGTGCATGCGCATCACTGCTATGCAGTGGAAAAGAGTACATGAGTGAATTAACCAGTGCTTCTTGGTACTCCTGCATTTTACGCGCCCGGTTCAACGGTGTAATTAGGCTTTCAAGTCTGCCCCGGTAACGTGGATCTAAGAGGGTGGCCACCCAGTAGTCATTTGTGTGGAGAATACGAGCCACACGTGGGTCTTTTCTCATCCACTGCAGCATGAAGTCACTCGTGCTGAAGGCTGCCAACTGGCCATGCATCGCTGTCACCAGGTGGAGGAATGTGCTCTGGCTGATCTGCATCACCCCATCCACGCTCTATCTGTTGACTACTAGTAGAGCGCTGTGTACTTTCCTCCTCTAGCTCATCCTCATAGTGCTCCTCATCCTCCTCGCTTGCTGTTTCCTGCCTGGACCTTTGTGAGGAACCCACAGAGCTTTGTACTAACCGGGCCGATGAAGATTGCCTGGTTGGTGCAAGTATTTCATCATACTCCTCCTCCTCCTGAGAAGCCTCATCCCTTAGTCCTTTAAGAGATGATTCTATAAGGCATATAAGGGGAATAGTCAGGCTGAGTAGGGCAGCATCCGCGCTCACCATCAGAGTGGAGTCCTCGAAGCACTTCAAAATGGTGCATATGTCCTTCATGGTTGCCCACTCTGTGGTTGTAAAGTGGGAGGGCTGAGATGTGTGTCGCCTACTTTGCGCCTGCTACAGCTGCAACTCCATAATTGCAGGTTGTTGCTCACACAACCTCCGCAGCATATGCAAAGTCGAATTCCACCTGGTGGGGAGGTCAACAATGATGCGGTGCTCGGGCAGGCCCAATCTGCGCTGCATGGCTGAAAGGCGCGATGCAGCCATGCTTGAACGCTGCAAATGAGAGCACTGGTATCTGACTTTGTGCAGCAGCTCCTCAAGGTCAGGATAGTTCCTAAGGAAACTCTGCACCACCAAGTTTAGGACATGGGCAAGGCATGGAATGTGAGTGAGACCACCTAGGCCCAGAGCCGCGACCAGGTTTCGGCCGTTGTCACACACCACCATACCTGGCTGGAGGTTGAGCGGCGCAAGCCACATGTCGCTCTGCTCCTTGAGCGTGTTCCACAGCTCGGTTGCGGTGTGGCTAACATTACCCAGATAAACCAATTTCAACATGGCCTGTTGATGTTTGGCCGATGCAGTGCTGAAATCGGTTGTTGTGGTACGTCTGGGTACAGGCGAGTCTGACGAGGAGTATGAGGAGGAGTCAATTTGTACAGAGGAGAGGCCTGCAATCCCTGGAGTTGGCAGGACCCGCACACTTGCACTGTCTACTTCAGTTCCAGGATCAACTACATTTACCCAATGGGCGGTGATGGAAATGTAGCGTCCTTGGCGATGCAGACTGGTCCACGCGTCGGTGGTCAGGTGGACCTTGCTACTAACTGCATTTTGTAGCGCATGCTTAATTTTACGCTCCACATGCTGTTGCAGGGCGGGGACGGCTTGCCTGCTGAAGTAGAAACGGCTGGGAACGCTGTATTGTGGGATTGCAAACCACAACATATCGATAAAGGCTGGCTTGCTCACCAACCAGAATGGTAGCATTTCCACTGCAAGCAGTTTGGCAATGCGAGAATTCATGCCCTGTGCTCGTGGTTGGTTTGCCGAGTACGGGCGCCTTTTCTCCCACACCTGTGTGACAGATGGCTGCATACTGGATTGGGAGTGTGAGGATGCCAGCGATTGGGATGCTGATGCTGACGAAGTACAGACAGTGTGCCGCCGTACAACACTGCCTGCAGATGCACCCTGGAATTCTGGCGAGGAAGCGGGAGCAGCTGTTTGCGAACTGGAGGAAGAGGTGTCTGAAGAGATGGAAGGTGGGGGACCAGCTGCAGGTGGCGAATCATCTTGGGTGTGATGCTGCCACTCCACAGGGTGCCTCTTCCTGACATGCGTCAACATATTGGTGGTATTAAGGTTGCTGACGTTCTTCCCTCTCCGCACAGTTTGTCGAAAAAGCTTGCATCTGACTACTGTAACGTCATCTGCAACTTGGTCGAAAAAGGCCCATGCACCACAACTCTTGGGCGCACCCCTTGTGCTCTTTAAAAGAGCCCTGCTCCTAACTGGTGCTGAAGTTGAGGGAGCAGACAACAAATTTTTCCCTCTTCCTCTCCCACGTGGACGGCCATGCTGCGCCACACCTGCAAGCTCTTCCTCTGAGCTATCCCTACTTGCTTGCTGCCCCTCAGCATGCCATGATGGGTCAAGGACCTCATCATCCAATACACTTTCATCAGCAGAAACTGGCAGCTGAGTTTCATCATCATCTGCTGACTGGGGTCTGGTCACTGTGGGCACTTGCCCACCCTCCACTTCTTCCTCAGACGTACTGTGTGATTATTTCATTAAAATGATTTTTAATTAAAGTGTGTGTGTTTTATTTTTATTTCATACAATAGGATTAATAATTGATAGTTGTATAATTGACAGCTCTCAATTATTAACCTGGCTTAAAGTCACCTTTCAATAGCAAGGTGGCTTTACCCATTATTAACCCATTCGCCACCGCTACAGGGTAATGGGAATAGACGGGCTAAGTGCCAGAAAGGGCGAATATAATTATAGATTTGCCTTTTCTGGGGTGGCTGGGGCAGATGTTAGTAGCCAGGGGGGCACTAAATAAATGTACCCTCCCTAGGCTATTATTATCTGCCCCCACTCGCTAGCTTTGACTATCTGGTTGAGAAAATAGCCCGGGAGCCCAAGCATTTTTTTTCAACGAATTTACACCTTTCATTAACCGCCAGCTGTATGAAATTTTGCACACACGACAGGAGAGGAAGTGATTAGTGTGGGAAGCTTAATTGATTTCTTCCCAGGCTAATCAGGTCAGGTCAGCCGGGGACACCGCACAGCATCAGTGACGTCAGAGGGAGTCCCGGCTGACCTGAAGTGAACTGATTAGCCTGGGAAGCAATCAATTAAGCTTCCCACACTAATCACTTCCTCTCCTGTCGGCCGGGAGAGGAACTCATTCATTCGTGGGCTTACAGCTAGGAGCAGCCAGCATTAGCTGTGCTGCTAGCTGTAAGCCAGTTAACCCTTTGTGAAGGATTACAGCGTGGGACCTGACAGAGCGCCGGATAGGTAAGAATAATGTTGCTTTATTATTTTATTTTTATTACAGGTGAACAAGGGCTTCGCACGGATTACCTGTAAAATAAAAGATGGTCAAAAATTGTGTGATTATTTCATTAAAATGATTTTTAATTAAAGTGTGTGTGTTTTATTTTTATTTCATACAAAAGGATTAATAATTGATAGTTGTCTAATTGGCAGCTCTCAATGTTATGATCTGCTACAAGCACTAAGGAAAGATGGGAATTCTGTCCCTACAATAGAACTAAGCTGGATCCCTACGATGTAAAGGGGAACCTGATCCTGCGACCAGACCCGCTAAAGTCCTAAGCTAGTCTGAACGAAGACCTATAGTTGCGAGGGAGGAATCCCTTCGAGATCTAGGGACTGGGAGAAAAGGTGGACACCTCCTAACAGAAATTGTAGCAGGGAAAATTAAACAGAAAACAAATACTTAGAGATCCTAAGATCAAGCAAAACTGACTGAGTAAGGCACCTAAGCACAGGGCTAGCTTAAGAGTAGATAATACAATGAAGTCCAGCAAAGCCAGAAGGGCGGAGCCAGACTAAATAGGGAAAAAAGGTCATGTGACCAGCAAACTGAAAAAACCTAACAAGAGGGTTCTAACACTCAATTATTAACCTGGCTTAAAGTCACCTTTCAATAGCAAGGTGGCTTTAACCCATTATTAACCCATTCGCCACCGCTACAGAGCAATGGGAATAGACGGGCTAAGTGCCAGA
The DNA here is from genome assembly GCA_033576555.1 of Oophaga sylvatica. Lineage (NCBI taxonomy): Eukaryota > Metazoa > Chordata > Amphibia > Anura > Dendrobatidae > Oophaga > Oophaga sylvatica. Next base: position 32,976 of record JARQOD010004157.1, on the reverse strand, counting down.
AAGGGCGAATCTAATTTATAGATTTGCCTTTTCTGGGGTGGCTGGGGGCAGATGTTAGTAGCCAGGGGGGGTACTAAATTAATGCACCCTCCCTAGGCTAATATTATCTTCCCCCACTCGCTGGCTTTCCCTGTCTGGTGTAGAAAATACCGCGGGAGCCCACGCATTTTTTTCAACAAATTTACACCTTTAATTAACCCCTACATGTATGAAATTTTGCACACATACACTCATGTAATTGTTAGTGAAAACCATATATCAAACTACATGAAATGACATGGTTAACTGTATGTAAACCATGTGTCATTTCATGTCGGGTGGTTCTGTAATTTCACAAAAGCCGGCAATTGAATTAGCGGCTATTATACTATGTAGAAGTGTATTAACTATAAATATATAATATATGTGTCACAATGACTTGTATATATATATGTATTCTATGTGTATATATCTAGTGTTTTGTGAACCGTCAGTGTGATTTTACAGTATTGACTATGCATAGCATTCTGTATGGGAACATCCGATTCCGGTATTCGATATGCAAAAAGTATCGGAACTCAGTATCGGAATTCCGATAACGCGAATATCGGCAGATACCCGATATTTGCAGTATCGGAATGCTCAACACTAGTGTTATCAGAGAGAGTTTTAACTGGGGGCGTGAGCTTCTCCATGTATAAGCTGTACAGTCAGAAGCAGGCAGCAACAGAAAAAGAACATGCCCCCACAATAACTTAGGTTTCTCAGTGTACCAGATCTAAAGGGTATGCCACACTAAACAATATCGCTAACGAGATCGCTAAAAAACGTCACTATTTAGCGATCCCGTTAGCGATATTGTTCAGTGCGGCAGCTGCCAGCGACGACTTCCTGCTGTGATCTCGCTCGTCGCTGGAATCGCTCCGGACCCTATTTCATCGCTGGCGCTCCCGCTGGTAAAGTATCTTATCGCTGTGTGGCACCTTTTCTTAGCGATTTAGCGGTACTTTTGTACGCTAAAGTCGTTAAGAAGATCGCTAACGGCGATAGCGTCGTTAACTATATCGCTAAATGTGGCCGCATTTAGCGATATAGAAACGATCCCGCTAGCGATCTCATTAGTATGCAACGCTAACGAGATCGCTAGCGGATTGTTTAGTGTGGCAGTACTTAAGGCTGCAAGACTACAGCTCTGATCTCCAGATCTAACCTCCTGCATAACTAGCATATTTAGAAAGTGTTGGGAGATTAAATCACAGATGACTCACACCTTTCAGATAAGGTCTCTGTCGGGGAGGGGCAGCACAGCTGAATTTAGTTGTCACATTACAAACCATTCTATGAGCTCTCTTCCTCTCATAGCACTATCAGTTCTGCTGTATTGCCATTCACCCACACTGTCTGGAGCTGTGTCAGTAATCACACTTGTGCCTTTTGTGCATAAGTATGACTCATCTCCATAAAAGCAGTGTGGGGAACAGGGCAGTACAGCAAGGCTGACAGTGCTACATGAGGACGAGAGCTTGTAGAAGGGTTTGTAATGTGACACCTGTAAACAAAATTATGCTGCCCCAACTATGCGGCCCCAACAGAGACCATATTGAAACATGTGAGTCATCTGTATTCAAATCTCCCAGCACTTCCTAATCATGAAGGAGGTTAGACCAGGAGATTGGAGCTCTCTCACTGCATCTCACACAAACTGAAAATGCTAATTTGGTGAAAGTTTATTTTTAAAGAGGACTTGATCAAAAAAGTAAATTAAATACCTGAGCTCTCAATTCTGCCAATTTTCTCGGTTTTGCAATGAGACACTTCTTTGCATGGATATTCACATATGTTACCTTTGGAGCACAATATATGAAATCCCTGTATGCAGTTCAATTATGTGTTCTTCAGTCGTTTCTGGGGATTGAGCTATCACCACTCTCTATAAGATGCTGCCAATCACAGTGGGCAGTTGATCTTGCAGTCTAGCAATCTCAGACACTGCTGAGCTGTGATTGATAAGATCTGAGAGTGAAGGGGTGAAGACACACACCCCCAGAAAAGACTCTGAAGAAATACACAGTTGAACTTCAGCAGAGATTTCACCTATTGCTCTCCAAAGTAATGCACTGCTCAAAAAAATAAAGGGAACACTCATATAACACATTTTAGATCTAAATGAATGAAATATTCTCATTTAATACTTTGTTGTGTACAAAGTTGAATGTGCTGTCAACATAATCACACAAAAATCATCAATGGAAATCAAATTTTTGAATCAATGGAGGCCTGGATGTGGAGAGACCCCCAAAATGAAAGTGGAAACAAGTCAAAATGAAAATCAAAACAATACAAAATTAAAGTGGAAACAAGTCAAAATGATGCTCAGCATTGTGTGTGGCCTCCATGTGCCTGTATGACCTCCCTACAACGCCTGGGCATGCTCCTGATGAGGTTGCGGATGTTCTCCTGAGGGATCTCCTCCCAGACCTGGACTAAAGCATACGCCAACTCCTGGACAGTCTGTGGTGCAACGTGACGTGACGTTGGTGGATGGAGTGAGACATGCTGTCCCAGATGTGCTCAGTCGGATTCAGGTCTCGGGAACGGGCAGGCCAGTCCATAGCTTCAATGCCTTCATCTTGCAGGAACTGCTGACACACTCCAGCCACATGAGGTCTGGCATTGTCCTGCATTAGGAGGAACCCAGGGCCAACCGCACCAGAATATGGTCTAACAAGGGGTCTGATGATCTCATCTCAGTACCTAATGGCAGTCAGGCTACCTCTGGCAGGCACATTGAGGGCTATGTGGCCCTCCAAAGAAACGCCACCCCACACCATTACTGACCCACTGCCAAACCGGTCATGATGAAGGATGTTGCAGGCAGCAGATCGCTCTCCACAGCGTCTCCAGTCTCTGTCACGTCTGTCACATGTGCTGAGTGTGAACCTGCTGCCTGCAACAGGCGTTCGGCTGTGTTCGAATATTGCAAATTCAGTATTCGCCAGAGAACGTAATCTGAACCAAATATTGAAAAATTCGCTCAACTCGATTCATGACTAGATAACATTTCCTTCAATCATATGTATAATGGATGACACTGCTCAGCATTTCTACTTTGCAATTATAATGACATCAGTACAAATGAGATTCCAAATGCAGTTCAGATTTAAAGCATTGTCCTATTTCTCAAATAAGTAGACCGTACCACAAGTATGGAACGAGTGGTGAATAAAAAAAATTTAATTCTGCCACGTGTAAACATGTTTACATACATTCTTACCAACAAAAAAGCTTTAAGAGTCTGGGAAAGGCTGCTAAAAGTCCCTAACACTGTGAACCACTAATTTTGCTACAGATATATAGACCATATAACAAGTATATGCACTTATATAAACTAAAATTTAAGAGTGTTATCCTTTAAATACAGTATATATAATTGGAGGCTGTATATGCATATTTATGCATCATCTAGTTTGCGTAATCCAATGTATAAATGATTGTGGGAGAAGATAGCTATTAAAGAAAATGTTAAACCTGTATTGCGATATATGATATTGTTTTGAATATTTTTTATTTATACCAATGTTCTGTCATTTTTGGAAATCTCAATATAAATGCAATTTAAAAGTCAAACATGTGAAACTTTTATTTAAATAAAAAAAATGTGTTTCTCTAATACTTTCTTGAATATTTTCTGAAATTGAATAACAGGCATCAATATAAGCTAGTGATCCTAAAGGATCCAATGGAATAAAGATTTTTTTAGTTTGAAATGACTTTCCTGGTAAAACAAAGTTCTATTCAATTAAAAATGGTGAACTCTAATAGATGCAACTGGTTAAAAGATATCAGAAAAGTGTTTCACCTTAAAGGGAATCTGTCACCCCATTTTTGCCCTATGAGATAGGGCCACCGCCATCAGGGGCTTATCTACAGCATTCTGGAATGCTGTAGATAAGCCCCCGATGTCACCTGAAAATGAAGAAAAATGAGTTATATTATACCCACCCAGGCGCGTTCCGCTGTCCGGTCGGGTCCAATTGGCGTCGCGGTCCGGTCCGGGGCCTCCCATCTTGTAGCAAAGTCGGCCTCTTCTTTTCGTCCCGTCGTGGCTCCTGCACAGGCTCACTGCTCTGCTCTGGTGAGGGCAGAGCAGAGTACTACAGTGCGCAGGCGCGGACCTCTCTGACCTTTCCCGGCGCCTGCGCACTGCAGTACTCTGCTTGCCTCACTAGAGGGGCGACGGGACGGAAAGAAGAGGCCGGCTTCACTACAAGATGGGACGCCCGGACCGGACCCAACCGGACGGCGGAATACCCCTGGGTGAGTATAATATAACTTGTTTTTCTTCACTTTCAGCATTCCAGAATGCTGTAGATAAGCGCCTGATGGCAGTGGACCTATCTCATAGGGCAAAAATGGGGTGACAGATTCCCTTTAAATGTTCTCGTGCCCTCCTTATAAGAGCTCATGTAGATGTCAGTCGATCTTGGTCTCATCACAGATCACAGTGCACAGACTGGCTGAAGATCTCAAATTGCATCATAGAGATACATGAAGCTGTCACGCTGGCCAGTCAGTGCATTGCGGTCCGTGATGGGACCAAGATCAACGAAAATCTGCATGAGCCCCTTGGCTTAAATAGCAAGATCTCAAATGGGACAAGATTTTGAACCAACTGCTGGAAGATCAGAGAAGAGAAAGCACCGCTGACCACAATTGACTGCCTTCTACTGACAACTGACATCAACTCCATGATGGTATCCTCATGCCAGGAGGCTGACCTCTTATTTGTTGAGGTGCTTATTATCATAGATGCATCCCAGAAGTTAAGCATCACAGAAGAAAAGCATCTTGAAAACGGCAGTTATTCATGGCAAAGAATTAACATTCATCTTCTCTCTTCACACAGGTAACCAAATCATTCATCCTCTGAATTGATCCTCTCTGCATGTATGCACTCCATTCATTGTCAGCAAGCAGCTGAATGACACAAGCCCCTTCTGTCTTGCATGTGGAAATATATAGCAATGGTAACCAAATCATTCATCCTCTGAATTGATCCTCTCTGCATGTATGCACTCCATTCATTGTCAGCAAGCAGCTGAATGACACAAGCCCCTTCTGTCTTGCATGTGGAAATATATAGCAATGGTAACCAAATCATTCATCCTCTGAATTGATCCTCTCTGCATGTATGCACTCCATTCATTGTCAGCAAGCAGCTGAATGACACAAGCCCCTTCTGTCTTGCATGTGGAAATATATAGCAATGGTAACCAAATCATTCATCCTCTGAATTGATCCTCTCTGCATGTATGCACTCCATTCATTGTCAGCAAGCAGCTGAATGACACAAGCCCCTTCTGTCTTGCATGTGGAAATATATAGCAATGGTAACCAAATCATTCATCCTCTGAATTGATCCTCTCTGCATGTATGCACTCCATTCATTGTCAGCAAGCAGCTGAATGACACAAGCCCCTTCTGTCTTGCATGTGGAAATATATAGCAATGGTAACCAAATCATTCATCCTCTGAATTGATCCTCTCTGCATGTATGCACTCCATTCATTGTCAGCAAGCAGCTGAATGACACAAGCCCCTTCTGTCTTGCATGTGGAAATATATAGCAATGGTAACCAAATCATTCATCCTCTGAATTGATCCTCTCTGCATGTATGCACTCCATTCATTGTCAGCAAGCAGCTGAATGACACAAGCCCCTTCTGTCTTGCATGTGGAAATATATAGCAATGGTAACCAAATCATTCATCCTCTGAATTGATCCTCTCTGCATGTATGCACTCCATTCATTGTCAGCAAGCAGCTGAATGACACAAGCCCCTTCTGTCTTGCATGTGGAAATATATAGCAATGGTAACCAAATCATTCATCCTCTGAATTGATCCTCTCTGCATGTATGCACTCCATTCATTGTCAGCAAGCAGCTGAATGACACAAGCCCCTTCTGTCTTGCATGTGGAAATATATAGCAATGGTAACCAAATCATTCATCCTCTGAATTGATCCTCTCTGCATGTATGCACTCCATTCATTGTCAGCAAGCAGCTGAATGACACAAGCCCCTTCTGTCTTGCATGTGGAAATATATAGCAATGGTAACCAAATCATTCATCCTCTGAATTGATCCTCTCTGCATGTATGCACTCCATTCATTGTCAGCAAGCAGCTGAATGACACAAGCCCCTTCTGTCTTGCATGTGGAAATATATAGCAATGGTAACCAAATCATTCATCCTCTGAATTGATCCTCTCTGCATGTATGCACTCCATTCATTGTCAGCAAGCAGCTGAATGACACAAGCCCCTTCTGTCTTGCATGTGGAAATATATAGCAATAGTATGCACTCCATACTTCTGATTGCTGCCAACCACTGCTGTACCATTTTGCAACATAGTTTAATGTGCCTGGTAAAACTTTAGTATAATTCATTTTTTGCACTGTGCTTAATACTTACTGCTGTGTATTCGTGTGACTGGGGCCTCTGTAGATGCTATCAGGTGGAAAGTGCTATAACATATAGATGTTGCCAGGTCTAGTGCCTTTGATGATCTAACCACCCCCTGGTGTGCTGGCCCCAGCTGGCAAATTATCCCAAAGCAGCTCCCACAATCCCACTTTCCTGACCCTGTAGTGTGGACTATATATTTAGGAGTAGTCTAAGGGGCGCATGCATTGTGGGGGCGCATGCATCCCAGAAGTTAAGCATCACAGAAGAAAAGCATCTTGAAAACGGCAGTTATTCATGGCAGTTAATCAGGGCTGGAATCAGGTACCCCACACTTTGCCTTATTTTTCATTATGTACTTTATCTATTTCCTCCTGTGTTCCCTTGTCACCCACATTCACCGCCCCATCCCCCCTCCATCACGACTCATACACATCAGCCCCTCCGTACTTCCCTCTCCCATGTACAGCTCCCACGCACTCCTCACCTTCCTGAAAAACCTCAGCCATCTTGCCCAAACACATCACAGAAAAAACCTACTTACAATTCCAACAACTACCTGCTCTTTATCTTCCTACTCCTACAGATTTCAGGGGACATCTCCCCCAACCCTGGTCCACCATCCCCCAACCTCAATCCCTACCCTACCTCATACCGAAACCATAATAATCTTATTAATATTACTTGCACTCCCTCATCTCCTTCTTTCAATTGTGCCCTCTGGAATCCACGGTCTGCATGCAACAAGCTATCCTTCCTGCACAACTACTTTCTGAACCACTCTCTTAATCTGTTGGCCCTCACTGAAACCTGGATTCAGGATTCTGACACTGTCTCCCCTGCTGCCATTTCCTATGGTGGTTTACAGTTCTCCCATTCCCCGAGACCCACAACAGACATGGTGGTGGAGTTGGCATACTCCTGTCCCCACAATGCACTTTCCAGGTCATCCCCCCAATTCCATCACTCTCATTCCCTTCTTTTGAGGTCCACACCATCGGGCTCTTCCATCCCCTCTCCCTCAGAGTAGCGGTCATATATCGGCCCCCAGGCTCACCCACCCAGTTCCTTGACCACTTCTCAGCCTGGCTGCCGCACTTCATGTCCTCAGAACTACCAACCCTTATCCTTGGAGACTTCAACATCCCCATTAACAGCCCTACTTCCACATCTGCATCTCAGCTTCTATCACTAACCACTTCTCTAGGCCTCTCACAGCTTTCAACCTCTGAGACACACAAGGATGGCAACACCCTTGACCTGGTCTTTGTCCGCCTCTGTTCAATCTCCCACCTAAATAACTCACCGCTTCCACTCTCTGACCACAACATTCTCTCCTTCACGCTCACAAATCCTCCACCACCCCAGCGCACTCCTACCTACCACACATTCAGAAATCTACAAGCCATTAACCCTCAGACACTTTCAGACTCCCTACACTCATCGCTGTCCCCAATCTCCTCTTTTTCCTGTCCTGATCTGGCTGTTCATCACTACAATGACATTCTTAAAAGCACCCTTGACCAAGTAGCACCGCTCACCCTCAGAACCTCCAAACACACAGTAAAACAGCCCTGGCTCACATTGCAAACTCGACTTCTTCAGCGATGCTCTAGGAGTGCTGAACGCCTCTGGAGAAAAACCCGCACACCAGAAGACTTCATCCACTTTAAATTCATGTTAAGAACTTATAATGCTGCCCTTCACCTCGCCAAACAGACCTACTTCACCACACTGATCTCCTCCCTAGCCAACAACCCCAAGAAACTTTTTGACACTTTTCACTCCCTCCTCAGGACAAAAGCACAAGCCCCTATCACAGACATTTGTGCTGACGACCTGGCCTCCCACTTTATAGAAAAAATAGATACTATCCGTCAGGAAATCTGCTCTCAACCACCAAGTGCTGTGACTCCCATCCCACCCTGCATTTCCCCTGGCTCACTTTCCACATTTGATCCCATCACAGAAGAAGAAGTCTCCAGACTCCTCTCTTCCTCTCGTCCGACTACATGCACTACTGACCCCATCCCCTCACATCTCCTCCAGTCTCTCTCTCCAGTTGTCACAACTCACCTAACTACAATCTTTAATCTCTCACTCTCCTCTGGCATTTTCCCATCCTCCTTCAAACACTCCATCATTACTCCATTACTAAAGAAACCCGCTCTTGACCCTTCCTGCACAAACAACTACAGACCGGTCTCCAATCTCCCCTTCATCTCTAAACTTTTGGAGCGCCTAGTCTACTCCCGCCTCACCCGTTACCTCTCCACTTACTCCCTCCTAGACCCTTCACAGTCCGGCTTCCGCCCCCTACATTCGACTGAAACTGCACTCATCAAAGTGACCAATGACCTTCTTACAGCAAAATGTAACGGCGACCACTCTCTGCTCATTCTTCTCGACCTTTCTGCAGCTTTCGACACGGTTGACCACCGTCTCCTACTCTCTAGGCTCCAGTCACTAGGTATTAAGGACACTGTTCTCTCCTGGTTCTCCTCCTATCTTTCTGACCGCTCCTTCAGTGTTTCGTTCTCTGGCTCCACGTCATCTCCTCTTCCTCTCACTGTCGGTGTACCCCAGGGCTCAGTCCTTGGCCCCCTTCTCTTCTCTCTCTACACGGCCCCAATTGGACAGACCATCAGCAGATTTGGCTTTCAGTACCATCTTTATGCCGATGACACACAACTATACACGTCATCCCCCGACCTTACCCCCGCTGTTCTACAGAACACCACCGACTGTCTGTCCGCAGTCTCCAACATCATGTCCGCTCTCTATCTGAAACTTAACCTCTCCAAGACTGAACTCCTTCTGCTCCCGCCGTCTACTAACCTCCCTAAATCTGACATTTCCCTCTCTGTGGGTGGCACCATAATAACACCCCGGCAGCAGGCTCGCTGTCTGAGTGTTATGTTTGACACCAATCTCTCCTTCACCTCCCATATACAATCTCTTGCCCGCTCTTGCCCTCTACACCTAAAGAACATCTCTAGAATCCGCCCTTTTCTCACCATGGAAACAACAAAAACCCTCACTGTAGCATTGATCCACTCCCGCCTGGACTACTGCAACGCTCTATTACTTGGCCTCCCCATTACTCGACTATCCCCTCTCCAGTCCATCCTTAATGCAGCAGCCAGGGTCATCCATCTGGCTAATCGGTACTCGGACGCGTCCGCTCTTCGCCAGTCCTTACACTGGCTGCCCATTCATTATAGGATCCAATTCAAAGTACTGGTTCTCACCCACAAAGCTCTCCACAGTGCAGCACCCCCCTACATCTCCTCCCTCATTTCTATCTATCGGCCTAACCGACTGCTGCGCTCTGCAAACGACTTTCGACTAACCTCTGCACTAATCCGTACCTCCCACTCCCGACTCCAAGACTTCTCCCGCGCTGCGCCAATCCTCTGGAATGCTCTACCCCAAGAAATTAGGACTATCCACAATTTGCATGGTTTCAGGAGCTCCCTCAAAACACATTTGTTCAGAGTGGCCTATCACATTCACTAACCAAAGTCGTTCTATGTTTAAGTGTGTATGTGTAGCCCATTCACTATCTCCATCCATCCCTCACTCCCTCAAGATGGCTGGACCATCATTGTAAATGCACCATTGTATATACACACCTGTACTTTGTATCTCCCCCACCTCATTGTAGATTGTAAGCTCTCACGAGCAGGGTCGGCTTATTTTGCATTAATTATTGTATTGTTAACGTTGTTACTTATGACTTGTGTTTTGAAACTGTTAAACTGAAAGCGCTGCGGAATATGATGGCGCTATATAAATAAAGATTATTATTATTATTATATAGGTGATGGTGGTTTATGTGATTCTTCAGATTTTGTATTAATCTTTGCCTGATGAAGAGACCTGAGTAGTCTCGAAAGCTTGCAATTTGTTACCATCTTTTCAGTTAGCCATTAAAAGGTATCAACCACTGAGGACTCTCAACTCTAAATATTTTTCTATCCACTCCATGATACATTTTTGAGCATCTTGAGGAGTTAGAAAGATTTCACTAATATTGCATGATACACTATGAAAAATTGTGAAATCTTGTTGGAAAAGCATGGATTATTAGAATTTGCACAAAACTGAGAATAAGAAAGCTTAAATGTATGCTGTCATTAAAGCATAGTGAGGTACTCCAAATACTAACAAAGCCTGTAAAAATATCAAAATTATAAAAAAAAGCATTTGTACCAAGAAATATTAGGTTAAACTAAAAAAAAATAATAAAAAAATATATACATTTTCAACTGTAAAATTATACACACAAATACAAAACCAAACTGAAGGGAACATCATCATCTCCTAGACTGCTCAGGAGAAAACTGCTGTGCTCCATTCATTGATTCCGATAGGAAACCATGCCAGTGGGACATGTTCTCCAGGAAGAGAGGTCATTAGCCTGTGCTATAGATTAATCTGGATTGTTGGCTAGACATCGGCACTGTCTACAGCAGGCAAAAGGAAAATATGTAATCAACTAAAGGGTATGCCACACTAAACAACATCGCTAACGGGATCGCTAAAAAACGTCACTATTTAGCGATCCCGTTAGCGATGTTGTAGTGTGCGGCATCTATCAGCGACGTGGCCCCTGCTGAGATCCTGCTGTGATCTCGCTCGTCGCTGACATCGTTCCGGACCCTATTTTATCGTCGGCGCCCCCGCTGGTATCACTATATCGCTGAGTGTGGCACCTTTTCTTAGCGATTTAGCGGTACTTTTGTACATGGACTTTTGGACATCGCTAAGTTAAGCCGCTATCAGCGATATAGAAACAATCCCGCTAGCGATCGCATTAGTATGCGTCGTTATCGTGATCGCTAGCGGGATTGTTTAGTGTGGCAGTACCTTAGGTATGTCTTTTTAATCCCACAGAACATGGAGTGTAGGTGAGTGGGCCAAAGATTGGGTGATAATTAGGAAAACCCTTTGAGTCACAGATGAATAAGAGTGACAAGCCATAATTACATCAATTACTACTGAGAAATGCTGATATAGCAGTTTTGTGTAACATGCCTAGTGGTTCCAATATGTTTTTTCATTAGTTTTCTGTATCTTTTATGAATTGAACATAAGTCAAGACAGTTATAACATTTTTCACTATATTGTTATTGGTAAGAAACTAGCACAAACCAACTCCAAATGCCCTGACAGTGTGCTCTGCAGATCTAAAAGTCTTTGAATTACTTTGTTACAGCACAGTAACAATCCTTCATAGGTTTTCTGTGATTCATGTGATTCTCAGCTTTACTTGCCCTTGGCAAAATTCCCAAGATATGTCCCTATCATGCTGTTTTATTAACAAGGATGTAAAACAATGATGTATTAAAAAGCACATGTTCATCAAAGGATGTCTTTGTTCTTAATGTCAGCTTTCAGAAAATCTGAGAAATTACTTTACAATGAATTGCTACTATAGATTCAATTTCCAGGATTTTATAAATTTTACCTAACAGCAGGAATGTGATAACATTTAAATAACCTAAGCTCATCTTTCAAATCCCTCATTGTTCCAGCGTCGCCATTTTGGTAGTTCCAATCAGAGTTGAGCGAAACAGGTCGGTCAGAATCAAAAGTCGCCGACTTTCGCCAAAGTCGGGTTTTGTTGGCCGAAACCCAACCATAGCGTGAGGTCGGCCATGTGGTCGTCGACCCAAGCGCCCAAGTCGGTTTTCCCATAATGTTTGCATGCGCCTTTTTTTAGGCAATGAGCAAGGACATACACTGTGGGCAACGAGATGACATGGGTAGCGTCCACCACCATCTTAGAGAAGGGCATTGCAGTGATTAGCTTGCTTTGGGGGGCGTCATAGTGTCTATAAAAACCCTCACCGCCGACCTCCATTTTACTTCTGCCGATATTAACAGTAGGGGGAGGTTGCTGATGTCTATCAGTAGGGAGTGAGTTAGGACAGGAAAGAGAAGTTCTTCTGTGCTTGTGCTGATAGCAATTGTGCTGTACAGTTAGTGCGCAGTGACAGGGGAGGATTTTCTTGTGAGCAGCAGCGCTGGTTATTAGGCTGCCTGATAGCTGTATTGCTGTGTGTACACTGCTGTGCATACTGCTTTTTACACAGCACTAATACTTTGATTCTTTTTCTCTGCACAGTTAACGACCATTCATTTTTTCCCACACCGTATAGAGCTGTACGCTCCTCACACTATTACCGTGTACCTGCTGGTATCCGGACAAATTACCATGCAGAAATATTGTTGACTCAGGAAATTATATACGGAGATTTAAATTTCCTACATTGTATACAGTGTACGCTTCTGAGACGTACCATATATCTGCTCTTATATTCGGATGAAATCCATACTGATGAGCGTCTGTGTGTGACTCCGGAAATAGGGGCGACTGCTAAATTTCGAGCCCAACAAGTATGACCGTGGGTCAAAATTTTTTCCAGTCTGTTCTCCATCATAGTCTCCCTTTAGGGTCACAAGGTATCCATCGCTCTTGATTTTCAATTGTCCACTGTGGTAGAAACGTTCATCTTGCTCCTCCAAAACTCTCTTAGGGTCGGGACGGCTTAATCAGAGGAATACGACTTCCACAAAGGTGTTTTTCATCTGTGGAAATAGGTGATAGTCTGAGGGAGAACAAATCAGGGGAATGGGTGGATGCTGAAGCAGTTGGAAACCAAGAAGTGAATTGCAGCCACTTGCAACAAGCTGATGTGTGAACTGGGGCATTGTCCTGGTGAAAAACACCCCTTCTGCAGCATCCTGACGTTTTCCTTAATTATTACTCAGAGATACTCTGAGCTGCATAATATTCGCATTGATGGTTTGACCTTTTGGAAGGACTCCAAGACTGACACATTGGAATTCACCACACCTGATGCTATCCGCCTTGCAGTGGATGGAACCACCTTTGCATTTTGGGGCGTCGGGGTGTGGATGTTTCACTGTTTTGGGGTCCTTCTTTCACTTGGACAAAAGTGGTGTAACCAATTTCTCCTTGTAACAAATCTTGCATAAAAAGTTGAATATCAGCTTCAAACAGTTGCACATTTTCCACAGAGCGAAGTTCTCTCAGACGTTTGTTCTCTAATGTCAAAAGTCTGGGCACCCATCGTGCCGAAACTTTATGCATGTTCAGCAGCTGTGTTAGGATATGGCCAACCCTCTCCACTGATATGCCCACACATTGTGCAATGTGCCACTGTTTGACCCGTCGATCTGCCATTACAATGTCTTGCACTTTTTTGAAAATTTTCTTCTGTGCATGCGGTTGAGGGACGACCACTGCGAGCAGCATCTTCAATTGATGTCTGTCCCGGCTTGAAATCTGCAACCCACTTTTTCATCATTGTATAAGAAGGAGCATTGTCCCTAATATCTCCAGCATGTCCTTGTGAATTTCCAATGGTGTCAGTCCTTTTTTCTGAAGGTAGTGAATGACTGCTCGCTTTGCCAATTTATCCATTCCCATATTTCAGCCTTGCCACCAAACTTGAAAATGCTGTCACGGAAAAAAAAATGTAAATAAATCAAGATTGCTCATCATGAGACCATTCAACAAAGTAAATAAGAGATTGCATTGCAAAACAAGACCATGCAAAGAAGATTTCAAGGGTGGGCCTCAAACTTTTCAAGCCCCCCTCGTATATACAGAGATTTAAATTTTCCTCTATGCCTTATACAGCTGTACGCTCTTCATACAGTACCATATATCTGCTGGTATTTTTGGTATATTTTCCCAAACATGAGGAAGTATGGTGGAAGAGGCCGCGGAAGTGGGTGAGGGGGCCAGCTGGGAATGATGGTGGTGGTGGTGGTGCATCTGCTGGTAGTGCCAAAAGCCCAATAGCACCTAAGGCAGGAGGTGTTAAGCCTGCGTCATCGTCTGGCTCCAGAAGGCCTGGAAGGCTCCCTTTTCTGGGAGTAGGTAAACCGCTTTTAAAGCGGAGAATCAGGAACAGGTTTTGGCTTACTTTGCCAAAACAGCCTCCAGCTCTATAGCCTCCTCTTCTGAAGTTTCAAAAAATGCAAGCACTGAGTCATCAGTGCAGGCTCCTGGTCAGGAACAACACCTTTCCTTGTGTCCTTCACCCCCCACCAAAAGTGAAGGATGTGGCAGGCCACACTTCAGATTACTCTATGGAGCTCTTTTCACATACCATGCCTGGGTTATCAAGTCAAATCCTGAATTCCCCAGTCCAAAATGAATCTGACATGGAGTGCACTGATGCACAGCCACTGCTATCTGATTCTGCTGGTACATTCTCCCAGAGCACTACATTGCCCTCTCAGTCTACTGAGCCAGAATCTGACCCTGATGAAACTCAGGTGCCCCTTCCCGCATACTCTACCACCTTACACGGTGACACAGAGGAAGGTGCAGATGAAACTGAAGAGGAGGTGATGGATGACCCAGTTGTTGACCGGGATTGGCATCCTTTGGGGGAAGAGGGTGCCGCAGGCAATAGCTCAGAAGAGGAGGAGGATCCGCAGCAGGCATCGACATCGCAGCTGCGGTTATCTGGCAGACCCCTAGCAGTCCAAAAACATGTTAAAAAAACAAAAAGAGTTGCAGGATAGCTTGGCAAGACAGTCAAATTAGCACAGCGTGCAAGCCCTGAATATTATCCCATAGTAGGAAGAGTGCAGTGTGGCACTTTTTTGACCAAAATCCTATTGATGAGGCAAAGGTTATCTGTAAGAAGTGCGGAAGGACCTTTAGCCAAGGGAAAAATCTCCGAAAATTTAATACCAGTTGCATGCTTAGACATTCAAACACCATGCACTTGCAAGCGTTGACGGACTACAAAACCTCACTGGCTTTGAATGCCTACATTGCCAAACTGATCTCATTAGAGATGATGCCCTTCCGTTTGGTTGAAAGTGCAGCGTTCCGAGAGCTCATGGCCTACGCTGTCCCACACTATGACCTACCCAGTCAGCACTTCTTTTCTAGAAAAGCCATCCTAGCCCTCCACCTGCATGTGAAAGATGCATTGTCCATGCACTCAAACAATCAGTGAGTGGAAAGGTGCACTTCACAACAGATGCATAGGCCAGTAGGCATGGCCAGGGCCGTTATGTATCCATCACTGCGCACTGGGTTAATGTGGTGGATGCAGGGTCCACAGGGGACAGCGGCGGTGGGACTGTGCTGCCTAGCCCACAGTATAGGCAACAGTTGGCTTTAGGCGTTCGACTCTCCTCCTCCTCCCCCTCCTCCTCCAGAAGCAAAAGCTCGTTGACAGAGCGCAGTCGCACGAGCACTCCATCCGCAGCTGTCAGTGCTGCACACGAGGTGTCCCACTGTCGAACAGCTAGTGGTAAGCGTCAGCAGGCTGTTTTAAAGATGATGTCTTTGGGCCACAACAGACACACCGCGGAGGTACTGGCCGACTACTTGCAGCGAGAAACTGAGTCATGGCTGGGCAGTCTACATCTTGAGCCAGGTAAGGTAGTCAGTGATAATTTTATGGCGACCATAGCCCTGGCAAAACTCATACACATACCTTGCCTGGCTCACACCTTGAACCTGGTGGTGCAGTGCTTCATAAATAATTATCCGGAGTTACCAGCCCTGCTCCATAAGGTGCGAAGACTGTGCTCGCACATCCGTCACTTGCCTGTAGACTCCAGTCGTATGCAGAGGCTGCAGTGATCACTCCACCTCCCCAAGCACCACCTAATCATAGACGTTGCATCAAGATGGAACTCCACCATGCACAACTGTCCTGGACGAGGTGGAGGAAAAAGAGGAAGAGGAGGAGGATGAGCTTGAAGGGGATGATTATTTTGGGGAGGAGGATGCTTCTCAGGGGGCAAGAAAAAATGTTTACTTGCCTAGGTCAGATACAGGGTTTGTGCGTGAATGGAGGGATGTGGATTTGGCAGAAAGTGCTCCTCCACCCACCGCTGACAGTGCATCATTGACACCTGGAACATTGGCCCACATGTGTGATTATGTCTTGCGGATCCTAAAAAGGGACCCCCGCATTGCCAAAATTATGAAGGATGACGACTACTGGTTGTCAAGCATCCTCGATCCACGCTATAAAGACAAATTACAGAACATCATGCCACAGGAGAACCTAGAGCTAATATTGGCGAACAAACAAGCAATTCTGGTAAACCATTTGTTAGAGGCATTCTCAGCACACAGCAGCAGTGCAGGTTCTACCACAAGCCGTACTGGGCCAAATGGAAGTGTAAGGTTCTGTGTACATGTTCCTGAAACTCAGTTTGTTCGTCAGCCATTTTACTTTCTGTCTTGCTGCAGCTATCTTGCCCTCAGTCAAAATGGAGTTTCCAGCTTGCATGTTCCCGCCCTGATTCTCTCCTTTTGCTTCTTAAGCAGCCACAGCTGAGCAATCAGTGCTTCAGAATCTAGCCTGCAGTGAACCTGTGACTTGACTCCTGTAAGCCTTGGACCTTGTACTCCAGCTATTCCTACTGAGGAACTCTGAAGCACTTGTGGACTCTGAACCCTGCTCTTTGAAAGACCCACGTTTGCATGGACTTACGGTAACAGAGAAGAAGATCCTGAATCTGTTGTGGAGAGTTATTGCTGAGCTTAGATTACTCTGGCCTGCTGTGTCTCCTGCTTCTGTGTCTGCAAACTGTGTGACTATTTTTTGCCAACTTGTATGAAGTAATACAGGACTTTCTATATCAAACCTGTGTCTCATGTATGTTCATCGCACCCAAGCACAAGACGCTATATGAACTGTACTACATACATTACAAGATTCTGAAGCCAAACGTTAGTGTCTGCTGGGTCTGGAAAGGCTGTGTCTGCTGTAACTGTGGATATCAGACGTCCGGTTGTACTTTCTGTGATGACAGTGGTTGTGACTTCTCACAACCATTCCAGGTGAGCAATTCCCTTAAATTTTTTCTTTCTGCAAGTGTTACCACAGGTAAACACTATTGTTTTTTTTTTTCTTTCTTTTCTCTTTTTTGTCTGCCGTAACTCTGGATATCAGATGTCTGGTTGAACTTTCTGTGATGATAGTGGTTGTGACTTCTCACAACCATTCCAGGTGAGCAGTTCCCTTAATTTTTTTTTCTTTCTGCAAGTGTTACCACAGGTAAACACTATTGTTTTTTTTTTCTCCTCTCCTCTTCTTCCAGTAATCCTGTCTTAAAAGATCTGGGAAATGGAGGCCCGCATAAAGGAACTTTGCGGAGTGACTGATAATATCCTTGCAGATTTGCAGAATATAAAGACCCGTTTTACAAACCTACAGGACCTCAATAATCACAATTTGCAAGTGGTTGGACAGACTACCCAGGATTTGCGAGCCAGGATTGAGGTTCTAGAGGGGCGAGTCCAGGCTCCTGCCGTAGCCCCGAGTTCTGGGATTCCCAAGTTGCCCCCTTTTCGTTTTGGCGGTGAACGTGAGAAATTCAGGGGATTTATTAATCAATGCAATCTTTTTTTTTCTGCACATGCTTCACAATTTCCCACTGAACGATCTAAGGTGCTTACTATAATTATGTTGCTTACCAACAAGGCTTTGATGTGGGCAAACCCTCTGATTGAGACTGAGGATGATTGTTTGAATCACCTTGATGATTTTATTTCAGCCATGGGGCAGGTGTTTGATGACCCCAATCGAGGTGCAACAGCTGAAGCAGCCATGTTAGCTTTGCGCCAAGGTAAGCACTCGGTAGCTGAATATGCCTTGGATTTCAGGAGATGGGCCCTTGATACCACCTGGGACAGTTCCGCCCAAAAAATCTATTTTTCGAAAGGGGTTATCTCCACTGATTAAGGATGAACTTGCTCGTGCCGACCCTCCCACTGCGTTAGGTGACTTTATTAACTACTGCATCCGTATTGATACTCGTCTGACTGAACGCAGGCAAGAGAGATGGTTCGAAAGCAATCGCACTAACCTTTTCCTACCTTCCTCTCCAGCTAAGGAACCTTTGAGTAGGATTACACGGGAACCTGAACCTGAACCCATGCAGGTAGACTCTTTACAACGACGGGTTAGTGATGCACGCAAGGAACATCGTTTTAAGGAGAATCTATGTTTCTATTGTGGTAAGTCAGGGCACTTCATTATAAACTGCCCCAGCCGTTCTCGTAAGACTACTGCAGCACTCATTCATTGTGAGTGTTGCGAGAGGGGATCTGTCAGGTCCGAGCCTCAGGCTCCAGAGAGATCTGCAGCAACAGATCTTGATTTCTCGGACTTAAACTCTGTTACCTCTGAGGACGTTGACTGTGTAAACGCTGCCATTTTTCAAGTTTCCTCAGCGGTGTCCCAGCTGAGTTGTAAGAAAAACAATTCTCATTGCTTTCTTTCCATCAAACTCTGGGTTGACTCAGCTTGGGTGTCTAGCTCTGCTATGATCGACTCAGGGGCAAGTGGAAATTTTATGGATGTCTCCTTTGCTCTGAAACAGGGGATACGTTCAGTGAAGAAGGCTACTCCAGTACAGATGGAAACTGTGGATGGCTCCCTGCTGACCTCTGGACCAGTGGATCAGGAAACAGAGCCTTTGAGGGTTCTTATGGGTAAAGATCATCAAGAGAAACTGTCCTTTATGCTTATCTCTTCTCCCCACTTTCCCATTATTCTAGGGCTACCATGGCTGCAGGCTCAGAATCCTACCATTAACTGGGAGACCAAGGAATTACACTTTCCAGAGAAACAGATGAGTCCAAAAGTTTCAGCTTGCTCTGTTCCTAAAGGAACCATGTCAGTCCCTGAACTACCAGCTGTATACCAGGACTATGTGGATTTATGTGACAAGAAGAACGCTGACCAGCTTCCTCCTCACCGTCCATATGACTGTCCAATTGAATTATTGCCTGGAGCAGAGATACCTTTTGGTAAGATCTACCCCTGGCGGGGCCCGAGCTAAAGGCTTTAAAGGATTACATAGACGAAAATCTAGCCAAGGGCTTCATACGCCCCTCTTCATCTCCTGCAGGTGCACCCATCTTCTTTGTAAAGAAGAAAGATGGATCTCTGAGACCATGCGTAGACTATAGGGAACTCAATAAGGTTATTATTAGAAACCGTTATCCATTGCCTTTAATCCCTGAGTTATTGGAGAGAGTGCGACATGCCAAAATTTTTTCTAAACTAGATCTTCGTGGGGCTATAACTTAGTCCGTATTAGACCTGGGGATGAATGGAAGACTGCATTCAGGTCACGCTATGGACACTTTGAATATCTAGTTATGCCTTTTGGTCTGAGTACCGCCCCAGCCACTTTCCAACACTTGGTGAATGACATCTTCAAGGATCTCCTAGATACATTCGTGGTAATTTATTTGGATGATATTCTAATTTTTTCTAACTCCACAGAGGAACATCATGGACATGTGAGAATGGTCTTTGAACGTCTAAGACAAAATCATCTTTACATCAAACTTGAAAAGTGTGAATTCCATAGGACCGAAATTCAATTTCTGGGGTATGTACTGTCTACACAAGGAATTAGTATGGATGGAAGCAAAACCCAAGCCATCAAGGATTGGCCAAGTCCTAGAAATGTGAAGGAGGTACAGCGCTTCATCGGGTTTGCCAACTTCTACAGACGTTTCATTAGAAATTTCTCTGAGGTAGTGTCACCTATCACCCAACTTACCCGGAAAGAGTCTAGGTTCTCCTGGACTCCCCAAGCCCAGGAAGCATTTTCCCGTCTAAAAGATAAATTTACCACTGCACCTATCCTAGTACATCCCAACCCCGAGCTTGCCTTCATAATAGAGGTGGATGCTTCAGACTGTGCCGTTGGAGCTATACTCTCTCAGAGAACAGGTGAGAAGAATGTCTTGCATCCCTGTGCCTTCTTTTCCCAGCAGTTGTCTTCGGCTGAGAGGAAGTACGATGTGGGCAATAGAGAGTTGTTGGCCATTATTGCCGCCTTCAAAGAATGGAGACACCTTCTTCAGGGTGCTGCACAGCAAATAGTCGTCCTGACAGACCATCGTAACCTTGAGTTTATCAGGTCGGCTAAGTGCCTGACTCCTCGCCAGGCTCGCTGGAATCTTTTCTTAAACCAATTTAATTTTATCATTTCTTATAGACCAGGATCGCGCAATGGAAAGGCTGATGCACTCTCTAGGATTTACTCAGCAGAGACACGTCCAATTACTCCTCCTAAGACTATTCTTCCTGACTCTAGATTCCTAGGAGTAATTCATAATCAAGACCTACTTAAGGACATCAAGGAAGCATACCATGCGGATTCTTTTTGGCACAACCCCCAAGGGACATAAGTCTTGTCTTTAAGAATGGTGTGTGGATTCAGGGACAACGCCTGTATATTCCTGAAACAGTCAGATTGAGAGTATTACAACTCATTCACGATTCCAAGATAGCTGGGCATAGAGGAATTCTAAAGACACAGGAATTTCTTTCTCGTTTCTTTTGGTGGCCCACTTGCAGGAAAGATGTTTTAAACTATGTCACTTCATGTGAAGTCTGTGCAAGATGCAAAACACCTCGCTCCATCACCAACTGGTCTGTTACAGCCTCTTCCCACCCCGTCCCGCCCGTGGGGATCCATTTCTATGGACTTCATTGTGGAGTTACCAACCTCTCAGGGGAAGAACACCATTCTAGTGGTGGTTGACCGTCTAACAAAGGCAGCTCATTTTATCCCTTGTGTCGGCTTACCCACTGCAAAACAGACATCAGATTTGATGATTAAAGATGTGTTTCGCTTACATGGAGTACCGGATTAGGTTATTTCGGATCGAGGGGTGCAATTCACTTCTAGGTTTTGGCAAAATTTCTGTGCAGCATTGGACATTAAAGTAAACCTTTCTTCTGCTTTTCATCCCCAGACTAATGGACAGACCGAACGAACCAATCAAACCCTGGAGCAGTATCTCCGCTGCTTTATCTGCCACCTACAGGATGATTGGGTGGATTACTTCCATTAGCTGAGTTCTCGTATAACAACTCTCAGAGTGCCTCCACTAAACAGTCTCCTTTTTACTCTAATCTAGGTTATCATCCTAACATTCTACCACAATTTCCCATAGAAACGCCTTTACCAGCAGTGGCTGAAAGAATCACGTCTTTACAGAAGAATATGGATCTTCTAAAGGAGAATCTGGAATCGGCTCAGGAAAGGTACAAGAAAGCAGCAGATACATTTCGTAAACCTGCACCAGCTTTCAAGGTAGGAGACTTGGTCTGGCTGTCAACCAGAAATCTTAAGTTAAGGATTCCATCGTCTAAGTTGGGACATAAGTACATTGGACCCTATAAAATCAGTAAAATTATAAGTGCCGTTGCTTGTCGTCTTCAACTGCCCAGAACTATGAGAATCCACCCTGTCTTTCATGTATCCCTACTAAAGGCTGCGACACCCAATACGTTTCCTGGACGTTCTTCTCCTTGCCCTGACCCAGTGCTAGTCGATGGTCAGGAAGAATTTGTGGTGGAAAGGATTTTAGATTCCAGGTTGTATAGAAATCAGTTACAATATCTGATTAAATGGCAGGGCTACCCAGTGGAGGACAACTCATGGGAACCAGTCAGTAACGTTAATGCTCCTCGCTTGCTCCGTCAGTTTCATCAGAGGTACCCACACAAGCCTGGTCTGAGGTCATCCGGAGGTTGTCCCTAAGGGGGGAGTAATGTAAGGTTCTGTGTACATGTTCCTGAAACTCAGTTTGTTCGTCAGCCATTTTACTTTCTGTCTTGCTGCAGCTATCTTGCCCTCAGTCAAAATGGAGTTTCCAGCTTGCATGTTCCCGCCCTGATTCTCTCCTTTTGCTTCTTAAGCAGCCACAGCTGAGCAATCAGTGCTTCAGAATCTAGCCTGCAGTGAACCTGTGACTTGACTCCTGTAAGCCTTGGACCTTGTACTCCAGCTATTCCTACTGAGGAACTCTGAAGCACTTGTGGACTCTGAACCCTGCTCTTTGAAAGACCCACGTTTGCATGGACTTACGGTAACAGAGAAGAAGATCCTGAATCTGTTGTGGAGAGTTATTGCTGAGCTTAGATTACTCTGGCCTGCTGTGTCTCCTGCTTCTGTGTCTGCAAACTGTGTGACTATTTTTTGCCAACTTGTATGAAGTAATACAGGACTTTCTATATCAAACCTGTGTCTCATGTATGTTCATCGCACCCAAGCACAAGACGCTATATGAACTGTACTACATACATTACAGGAAGAGGTGTTTGTGGTGCACACAGCCGAAGTGGCGTTGGAGACAGGGGTTTCATGACCATGTTGTGGACTGATTTCTCGAGTTAAGCTCACACGACTGGTAATACTGAATCGATTGCAACAGACAGGAGGAAACAGTTGTCAACTATGGTTCAAAATTACCCCTCCTCCCCTATCGATGTTCTCCCTCACAGTTCTTTCCCCTTTGACTACTGGGCCTGTAAACTGGACATCTGGCCTGAATTGGCACAATATGCCTTACAGGAGCTCGCTTGCCCTGCTGGTAGTGTGCTATCAGAAAGAGTCTTCAGTGCTGCTGGATCAATCCTGACAGAAAGAAGGACCCGGCTGTCGACCCAAAATGTTGGTGATCTCACCTTCATTAAAATGAACCATGCCTGGGTTTCAAAGGATTTTGTACCACCCTCCCCTGATGACACAAAGGTTGCCAGCAAAATGGCTCGCTTTGTCCTCTTCTTCCTCCGACTTCTCCAATTCCTCCATTTGCAGCTGCTGAGCGTCCAGCCTACACCTCAACATATGCCAGTTTTTCCACCTCCCTAACTGGGCTGTTCCCCCCCAGGGCCGGCGTCAGCACGTGGCACACCCGGGCAAGTGACGGGGCCCTGAGCAGGTGGGGGGGCCCACTCGCAGTCAGAGACACTGGCGTACTATGAGGGGCCCTGTGCCAGTTCCCAGTACCCATGAGTGTGCCCCCCCACTTGCTCAGGGCCCCAGCACTTGCAATACTTGCCTCTCCCTGCTACACCGCTGTGACGTCTTCCGCGTTTCCTGACAGTGACATTCAGGTCAGAGAGCGCGATGATGTCATGTCTGTGCGCCCTCTGCCTGAACAGTCACAGGGCAGAGAGCTGGAAGATGGTGATGCTGAGGAGTCCAGAGTAGAACAGTGCCAAGCGAGGAGAGGTATTTCATTTTTTTTAATGTTTGGAGCAATATATGGGGAGCATTATACACTGGAGAATTATATATGGGGCCCATCATACACTTGAGCATCATAGATAGGGCCCATTATACACTTGAACATCATCCATGGGGCACATCATATACTGGAGCATTATATGGGGCCCATTATATATGGCGCATCATATGGGGCACATTATATATGGAGCATCACATGGAGACCATTATATTGGAGCATTATATATGGGGACCATTATATTTGGAGCATTATATGGGGCTCATCAAACACTGGAGCATCATATGGGGTTCATTATTTATGGGGCATCATATAGGGCCCTTTATATATGGAGCATCAAATGGATCACATATGGGGCCTATTCTGTATGGAGCATTATATGGAGCCCATTCTGTATAGAGCAATATATGGGGCTCATTATTCTGTATAGAGCAATATATGGGGCTCATTATTCTGTATGGCGCACTATGTGGTGCCCATAATACTGCATGGAGGAATATACTGTCCGTTTTTTTAGCTATTGTAGAATTTAAAATAGATATCACTCATGTAATGTAAGAAGTGAAGCATTTGGCATTGTACTTTACCTATATTTCTCTGCCGTATCGGAGCATCATGAATTGTGGTATGTGTTAAAGGGGCCCACTGAGACTCTTTGGCCCGGGGCCCATGAAAACCTGGAGCCAGCCCTGCCCCCCCCACAACTTTGGCCAAATAACCCCCAGTTTTCAATGCGTTACTATTATTATAAAGTAAATTAAGGTTGACAAGCTTAAGCAATAAGAATTGATGTCGTTGGCATTGAAATGGGCACTGTAGGTGTGTTTACTGTCCTCCACTCCCTGCCAACTTTTATTCCCCATTGACTTGCATTGGGGTTGGATTTTCGACTCAGACCCGACCTTTTTCGTTAGTCGGCCGATTTCGTTCGACTCGACTTTTGAGCCCCAACCCCATTTATAAGGCCATAAATCTTACTTATTAAACCTGACAGGGCACACCTGTGAAGTGAAAACCATTCCCGGTGACTACCTCTTGAAGCTCATCAAGAGAATGCTAAGAGTGTGCAAAGCAGTCATCAAAGCAAAAGGAGGCTACTTTGAAAAAACTAGAATATAAGACATATTTTCAGTAATTTCACACTTTTTTGTTAAGTGTATAATTCCACATGTGTTAATTCATAGTTTTGATGCCTTCAGTGTGAATGTACAATTTTCATAGTCATGAAAATACAGAAAAATCTTTAAATGAGGTGTGTCCAAACTTTTGGTCTGTACTGTATGTCCAATATAACATATAATAAAAGAAGGAGGGAGAGTGAAAACATCATTTAATCTGTCATCGGGTTTCCACAAAAAGATGAACTAGGGAACTACTGTTCTATTTCCACTTCTTCCGAATCGGTGACTTAATTGTCCAATTGGAGTTGTCAATGCAGTACAGCCAAAGAGAGGGCAAATATATGTGTCATCAGACATCCACAAAAAGAGATAACTGTATATAAACAAAAAAAGCTAACAACACGCAAAACACATAACATGAAATAAAAGCAAAAATGAAGCTGAGGAATTCATAGGCGTAAATCTTAGCTAACGAAACGGTGTGAAAGACAATTTCTCATTAAGGCTGTGAGGAGACATTGTGCCAAGCATAGCAATTCACCAGCACTCAAGCTGCGCCAAAATGCGTTTGGAATCTCCACCTCTAATAACACAATGGACTCAGTCTATACCACGCACTAATAGTCCTGCTGGATTAGAGTCATGGTGCAGCCTAAAGTGCCTGGGGATCATTTTAAGGTCTGAGATGTCAGTAGATTCCCTATCTGCCACAATGTCCCTCATATGATCCCTTGTCCTGGTGCGAAGTTCCCGGGGCGTAAGGCCCAAATAAATATGGGCACGTGGCGTAATATACGACATATCTTGTGCTACATGAGATATATGACAGAATCCGGTAATCCCTTCTCCTGTCAGATGACGAAAAAAACGTAGCCCATATGATGTTGCTACATGTATGACAGGAGCCACATGGGTAGCAGCCCCACCTTTGTCCTTGGGTACCAAAGGGATTGGGGGCAGTTGCCACATAGTGGCTTCTCACCAACAAATCCCTCAGATTCTTACCTCTTCTTGCGATCATGAGTGGATACTCTGGTAGAATCTTGCTTAAAGATGGCTCAGTTTTCAAAACAGACCAATGTCTCTGTAGGATCTGACGCATATTATACCACTGATTATTATTGGTCCCAATAAACCTTAAAGGTGGATCATTATTGGTGGTACGCGTGGATCCACAGAGAAGCTGGTCACGGGGAGTTTTACAGGCACGCCGATAGCCTTTTTTGATACATCTATTGCTGTAGCCACGCTCGTGGAACCTGGAACTAAGGTCCCGAACCAGGCTCTCAAAGGTTTCATCCGATGAGCAAACCCTCCTCATTCTCAGAAATTGTCCAGTAGGGACAGCCTGTATAGTAGATGGAATGTGGGCAGAAGTGGCATGTAGTAATGCATTCACCGATGTCTCCTTTCAGAAGACATCAGTCTGTATTCTGCACACCTCATCTACCATAATTTTTACATCAAGAAAGTCAATTTCCTTAGTAGCGATTTTATATGTAAGTTTTATATTTCGATTATTTCGGTTGAGCTCATGGATGAAGTCCAAGAAACCAGGCTCAGAACCCTGCCAAATAATAAAAACATCATCAATAAAACTATACCAGTACTGCACCTGGGAATTGGCGAGAGGGCCGCCACCGAACATCTCCCTCTCCCAAAGACCGAGAAAGAGATTTGCTTAGGACGCACAAAAGCCGCGCCCATCGCAATGCCACGTTGTTGCAAAAAGATAAAAAACAAAGGAAATGCAATACCATATAGTGTAAAAGAATATAAAAAATTGCCAAAATGACACCCAATAAATCAATATATTTACACTTATAATTGAAATCACACCTCCAAGTGCGGATGGATAACCACCCAATTAATGATAAGGGACACCCAAGTGCAAATGGAACAGGGGAAAAACACCACCAAGGCAGGATTAGATACAATATATATTTTATTGAAAATGTAACATAAAAAATTGCACATACATAATATTTAAAATGATGCAAAAAGGAAGCAAAAAACACCACCCTGCAGTACCCAATAACCAGGATTTATATCCACATAACCAGGCATGTATATAGCATGACAAACGACTATGTAAAACACAGTGTGCAATCTTTGTATAACAAAGAATTATATATTATGTGTATAATAAAGTATAAACAACAATGTGCTCAAAATACTATACCTAATCACAAAGTTGTGATCTAATGAATGAACATATATGCCCAATAATGTAGAAAATAATAAATATACCAAAAAACACTAAGTGAGCATTATATTCAGAACTCAATGTGACACACCAACTAATAAGGCACTATGGGCCAAAAATGTATATCACCACTAAATGAAAACGAATCCAACCTGTGCTGAAAAGATAATAAGGCTAAAATAACAATACCTGGTAAATCCCGGGGGGAGAGCAAGGGTGGGTGAGATAGCTTCCAAAGACGCGCCCCGACGCGCGTTTCGGAAAATGTTCCTTCGTCAGGGGGATGACAAAGGAACATTTTCCAAAACGCGCGTCGAGGCGCGTCTTTGGAAGCTATCTCGCCCACCCTTTCTCTCCCCCCGGGATTTACCAGGTATTGTTATTTTAGCCTTATTATCTTTTCAGCACAGGTTGGATTCGTTTTCATTTAGTGGTGATATACATTTTTGGCCCATAGTGCCTTATTAGTTGGTGTGTCACATTGAGTTCTGAATATAATGCTCACTTAGTGTTTTTTGGTATATTTATTATTTTCTACATTATTGGGCATATATGTTCATTCAT
The DNA here is from genome assembly GCA_033576555.1 of Oophaga sylvatica. NCBI lineage: Eukaryota > Metazoa > Chordata > Amphibia > Anura > Dendrobatidae > Oophaga > Oophaga sylvatica. The sequence goes on along the minus strand of JARQOD010004157.1, from coordinate 5,556 downwards.
TAGATCACAACTTTGTGATTAGGTATAGTATTTTGAGGACATTGTTGTTTATACTTTATTATACACATAATATATAATTCTTTGTTATACAAAGATTGCACACTGTGTTTTACATAGTCGTTTGTCATGCTATATACATGCCTGGTTATGTGGATATAAATCCTGGTTATTGGGTACTGCAGGGTGGTGTTTTTTGCTTCCTTTTTACATCATTTTAAATATTATGTATGTGCAATTTTTTATGTTACATTTTCAATAAAATATATATTGTATCTAATCCTGCCTTGGTGGTGTTTTTCCCCCTGTTCCCTTTGCACTTGGGTGTCCCATATCGTTGTTGCAAAAAGAACAGATCTTTGAAAGTAATAAAGTTGTGTGTTAACACAAATTGTAGTAGTTCCAGGATCAGAGAGTGCAGCGCAGGCTTGAAATCACTCATGCCCAAAAGAACTCCACCGCTTCCAACCCATCCGAATGCCCAATACTGGTATAGAGCAATTCGACATCTATAGTAGCCAGGTACATGTCAAAATCTAGAGTGAGACAATCAATCTTTCTGAGAATATCCGTAGTAACATAGGAAGGCATAAGAGGGCAGTGTCTTCACCAGAGGCTGCAAGTAGTAGTCTATAAATTTACAGATGGGACCACATCCAGGGCCCAGATGTAGCCACACTGGCTTTACATGCGGACAGTGTTAGCCTCAGCCTGCGGCTAACACTGCCCGCTATTAAAGTGAAATGGTATTCACTCCTCCCCACACCGTGTCATGTATAGTGTACAGTTCCTATAGCGTCTTGTGCTTGGGTGCGAGGAAAACACATGAGACATAGGTTGATATGAAATGACTTGTATTACTTCATACAAGCATGCAGAAAAGGTCACACAGTTTGCAGGAACAGAGGCAGGAGAACACAGCAGGCCAGAGTAACTTCAAGCTCTACAATAACTCTCCAAGCAGGTTCAGGATCTCTTCTCTGTACCGCTATTCCTCTGCACACATGGATTCACCAGACAGAAGGTTTCCAAAGTCCAAAAGTGTTCCAAAGTTCCTCAGTAGGAAATAGCTGGAGTCCAAAATCCTAGGTTTCCAGGAGTCAGGTCACAGGCTGACTGAGGCTTGATTCAGGAGCACTGATTGTTCAGCTGAGGCTGCTTAAGAAGCAAGAGGGAGAGAATCAGGGCGGGAACATGAAAACTGGAAACTCCATATTAACTGAGGGCAAGAGCTGCAGAAAGACAGAAAGCAAAATGGCCGACGGAAAACTGAGTTTCAAGGAACATGTCAAAAGAGACAAAGAACCTTACATTACTCCCCCCTTAAGGACAACCTCAGGTTGACCTCAGACCAGGCTTGTCAGGGTACCTCTGATGAAACTGGCGGAGCAGCCGAGGAGCATTTACATTATTGACTGGTTCCCATGAGTTGTCCTCCACTGGGTAGCCCTGCCATTTAATCAAATATTGCAACTGATTTCTGTACAACCTGGAATCTAGAATCCTTTCCACCATAAATTCTTCCTGACCATCGACCAGCACTGGGTCAGGGCAAGGAGAAGAGCGTCCAGGAAACGTATTGGGTGTTGCAGCCTTTAGTAGGGATACATGAAAGACAGGGTGGATTCTCATAGTTCTGGGCAGTTGAAGACGACAAGCAACAGCACTTATAATCTTACTGATCTTATAAGGTCCAATGTACTTATGTCCCAATTTAGACGATGGAATCTTTATTTTAAGATTTCTGGTTGACAGCCAGACCAAATCTCCTACCTTGAAAGCTGGTGCAGGTTTACGAAATTTATCTGCTGCTTTCTTGTACCTTTCCTGAGCCAATTCTAGATTTTCCTTTAGAAGATCCATATTCTTTTGTAAAGAAGTGATTCTTTCAGCCACTGCCGGCAAGGGCATATCTATGGGAAATCGAGGAAGAATGTTAGGATGATAACCTAGATTGGAGTAAAAAGGAGACTGCTTAGTGGAGGCGCTCTGAGAGTTATTATAAGAGAACTCAGCCAGTGGAAGTAGATCCACCCAATCATCTTGTAGGTGGCAGATAAGCAGCGGAGATACTGCTCCAGGGTCTGATTGGTTCGTTCTGTCTGTCCATTAGTCTGAGGATGAAAAGCAGAAGAAAGGTTTACTTTAATGTCCAATGTCTTTAGAATTCCCCTATGCCCGGCTATCTTGGAATCGTGGATGAGTTGCAATACTCTCAATCTGACTGTTTCAGGTATATACAAACATTGTCCCTGAATCCACACACCATTCTTAAAGACAAGACTTACGTCCCTTGGGGGTTGAGCCAACAAAGAATCCGCATGGTATGCTTCCTTGATGTCCTTAAGTAGGTCTTGATTATGAATCACTCCAGGAATCTAGAGTCAGGAAGAATAGTCTTAGGAGGAGTAAGTGGACGTGTCTCTGCTGAATGAATCCTAGAGAGTGCATCAGCCTTTCCATTGCGCGATCCTGGTCTATAAGAAATGACAAAATTAAATTGGTTTAGGAAAAGATTCCAGCGAGCCTGGCGAGGAGTCAGGCACTTAGCCGACCTGATAAATTCAAGGTTACGATGGTCTGTCAGGACGACTATTTGCTGTGCAGCACCCTGAAGAAGGTGTCTCCATTCCTTGAAGGCGGCAATAATGGCCAACAATTCTCTATTGCCCACATCGTAGTTCCTCTCAGCCGAAGACAACTGCTGGGAAAAGAAGGCACAGGGATGCAAGACATTCTTCTCACCTGTTCTCTGAGAGAGTATAGCTCCAACGGCACAGTCTGAAGCATCCACCTCTATTATGAAGGCAAGCTCGGGGTTAGGATGTACTAAGATAGGTGCGGTGGTAAATTTGTCCTTTAAACAGGAAAATGCTTCCTGAGCTTGCGGGGTCCAGGAGAACCTAGACTGTTTCCGGGTAAGTTGGGTGATAGGTGACACTACCTCAGAGAAATTCCTAATGAAACGTCTATAGAAGTTGGCAAACCCGATGAAGCGCTGCACCTCCTTCACATTTCTAGGAATTGGCCATCCTTGATGGCTTGGGTCTTGCTTCCATCCATACTAATCCCTTGCGTAGATAGTACATACCCAGAAATTGAATTTCGGACCTATGGAATTCACACTTTTCAAGTTTGATGTAGAGATGGTTTTGTCTTAGGCGTTCTAAGACCATTCTCACATGTCCATGATGTTCCTCTGTGGAGTTAGAAAAAATTAGAATATCATCCAGATAAATCACCACAAATGTATCTAGGAGATCCCTGACGATGTCATTCACCAAGTGTTGGAAAGTGGCTGGGGCGGTACTCAGACCAAAAGGCATAACTAGATATTCGAAGTGTCCATAGCGTGACCTGAATGCAGTCTTCCATTCATCCCCAGGTCTAATACGGACCAAGTTATAGCCCCACGGAGATCCAGTTTAGAGAAAATTTTGGCGTGCCGCACTCTCTCCAACAACTCAGGGATTAAAGGCAATGGATAACGGTTTCTAATAGTAACCTTATTGAGTTCCCTATAGTCTATGCAGGGTCTCAGAGATCCATCTTTCTTCTTCACAAAGAAGATGGGTGCACCTGCGGGAGATGAAGAGGGACGTATGAAGCCTTTGGCTAGATTTTCATCTATGTAGTCCTTCAAAGCTTTTAGCTCGGGCCCCGCTAGGGGGTAGATCTTACCAAAAGGTATCTCGGCTCCAGGCAATAATTCGATTGGACAATCATATGGACGGTGAGGAGGAAGCTGATCAGCGTTCTTCTTGTCACATAAATCCACATAGTCCTGGTATACAGCTGGTAGTTCAGGGACTGACATGGTTCCTTTAGGAACAGAGCAAGCTGAAACTCCTTGACTCATCTGTTTCTCCGGAAAGTGTAATTCCTTGGTCTCCCAGTTAATCGTAGGATTCTGCGCCTGCAGCCATGGTAGCCCTAGAATAATGGGAAAGTGGGAAGAAGAGATAAGCATAAAAGACATTTTCTCCTGATGATCTTTACCCATAAGGACCCTCAAAGGCTCTGTTTCCTGATCCACTGGTCCAGAGGTCAGCAGGGAGCCATCCACAGTCTCCATCTGTACTGGAGTAGCCTTCTTCACTGAACGTATCCCCTGTTTCAGAGCAAAGGAGATATCCATAAAATTTCCACTTGCTCCTGAGTCGATCATAGCAGAGCTAGACACCCAGACTGAGTCCACCCAGAGTTTGATGGAAAGGAAGCAATGAAAATTATTTCTTTTACAACTCAGCTGGGACACCGCTGAGGAAACTTGAAAAATTGCAGCGTTTATACCGTCATTGTCCCCAGAACTAACAGAGTTTAAGTCCGAAAAATCAAGATCTCTTGCAGCAGATCTCTCTGGAGTCTGAGGATCGGACATGACAGAGCTCCTCTCGCAACACTCACAGTGAATGACTGCTGCAGTAGTCTTACGAGAACGGCTGGGGCAGTTTATAATGAAGTGCCCTGACTTACCACAGTAAAAACATAGATTTTCCTTTATACGATGTTCTTTACGTGCATCACAAACCCGTCTTTGTAAAGAGTCCACCTGCATGGGTTCAGGTTCTGGTTCCCTTGTGATCCTACTCAAAGGTTCCTTAGCTGAGGAGGGAGGTAGGAAAAGGTTAGTGCGATTATTTTCGAACCATCTCTCTTGTCTGCGTTCAGTCAGACGAGCATCAATACGGATACAATAGTTAATAAAGTCACCTAACGCAGTGGGAGGGTCGGCACGAGCAAGTTCATCCTTAATCAGTGGAGACAACCCTTTCGAAAATAGATTTTTTGGCGGAAGTGTCCCAAGTGGTATCAAGAGCCCATCTCCTGAAATCCAAGGCATATTCGGCTACTGAACGCTTACCTTGGCGCAAAGTTAACATGGCTACTTCAGCTGTTGCACCTCGATTGGGGTCATCAAACACCTGCCCCATGGCTGAAATAAAAGCATCAAGGTAATTCAAACAATCATCCTCAGTCTCAATCAGAGGGTTTGCCCACATCAAAGCCTTATTGGTAAGCAACATGATTATAGTAAGCACTTTGGATCGTTCAGTGGGAAATTGTGAAGCATGTGCAGAGAAAAATAGATTGCATTGGTTAATAAATCCCCTGAATTTCTCACGTTCACCGCCAAACGAAAAGGAGGTAACTTGGGGATCCCAGAACTCGGGGTTATGGCAGGAGCCTGGACTCGTTCCTCTAGAGCCTCAATCCTGGCTCGTAATTCCTGAGTAGTTTGTCCAAACACTTGCAAATTATGATTAGTGAGGTCCTGTAGGCTTGCAAAATGGGTCTTTATAGTCTGTATATCTGCAAGGATTGTATCAGTCACTCCGCAAAGCTCCTTTATGCGGGCCTCCATCTTCCAGATCTTTTAAGGCAGAAGTGCTGGAAGGAGAAGAGTAAAGGAAAAAAAAAAAAAAACAATAGTGTTTACCTGTGGTAACACTCCAGAGTAACATTTAAGGGAATGCGCTCACCTGGAATGGTTGTGAGAAGTCACAACCACTGTCATCACAGAAGGTATTAAAACAGACATCTGATATCCACAGTCAC
>JARQOD010004156.1:0-57499 GCA_033576555.1 Oophaga sylvatica | reverse complement strand
GTGTGAAAGAGGCCTAAAGGTAACATAATCACTAGTGCGGTCTGCAGAGCGCCTGTGTAGCTAGTTTCTGCCTATCTATGGTCACTGTATAGGAGTAATATTGGTCTTTGCATGGTGTTTTATTCAGTCACAGTATGGCAGTATTATTTCATTACTAGCTTGGTGTAACTCTCATCAGAGTGGGGGCAAGTAAGAAATCTTGGTCAGTTCCCACATTTTTTTCCCAGAACTTGACCCTGGTAGTACCTGATCTGTAATGTGAGCATGTGATGTATGGTGCTGAAGGGGTTCCCTGGGATTTCCCCAGGCTGCAGAACACTGGTGGGGTGACATCACCTTGCCAGTGGGAAAGCTCAGGGAATCCTTACAGTGCCACAACAGAGGGATGCCGGTGAGCAGTGCTCCCCTGCACATCGTCCTCCCGCTTTGCTGCAGCGGCACGGGTACTCATGGCCTCCTCTTGCTGTCGGCTACCTGTGGGTCTTGTACTGCAGGGCTTGTCTGTGGTTCCCCGGCATAGGCACTGGAGGGGCGACGTCACCCCGACAGCAGGAGACACCAGGGAACCCCTGCAGTACCACATTCAGAGTTTAATTCTGGCTCAGACCAAACAGGTGTCATATTTAAGCAGTGTGAACTTAAGCCCCCGTCTCACACAGCGATCTCGCTAGTCACTAGTTTTGTGACGCAGCAGCGAGCTCACCAGCGATATCGCTGTGTGTGACATTCAGCGACGATCAGCCCCCCTGCCGGGTATCGCTGATCATCGCTGAAATGTCAGGACCTTTTTTTGATCGCTGGTTTCCCGCTAACAGGCACGCATCGCTGCGTGTGACAGGCGGGAGACCAGCGATCCGCTGGTAACCAAGGTACACAGCGGGTTTCCAGGTGCGGGGCTGTGCCTAGAAACCCGCTGTGTACCTTGGATACCAGCTCCCTGCATCAGGGCGCTGGTATCCAACGTACACTGCGGGTAACTAAGCGATGTTCCCCGCAGTGTCCCTGTGCTGATCGCTGCCTGTTTGGCAGCTCAGCAGCGATTATGTAGTGACACACCAGCGATCCTGATCATTGTCGGGATCACTGTTTTATCGCTATGTGAGACCCGGGCTTTAGTCTAAGTCAGCAGATAAACTTTGATATGCTTCTATGACATATCAAAAGTTACCTGAAAGTTAAATACAGGGCAGGAAAAACAACAGGTGGGATAGCGGCAGAACTGAAGGACGCAGCATGATGGAGCCGATCACATCCTAAGCACTGCATGATGCCATAGAAAACCACATGTGGAAAAACCAGGTGGGGCAAGGCCTTGTAAACTCACTTAGCTCCTTTTACATTTGCATGTAGTTTTATTAACACAATGTATCAACTTTTGAGTGATTTTGATCCCACCCTCTGTTTGACCCTGTGTGTGACCCTTTTTTTTTGGATGTTCAGTTTCACTTCAGTCATAAGAGCAGAGAAACACATCCTCGTACAATTGTGTTCACTAAATGTGAAGGTAGGTATTGATTTCCTATGTATGGCATATTTCTATGCAGGAAGGTCTGATCTACTGTGTGTAATTGCCCTATCTTTATCTGTGCATGAGTGTGTGTATGGATCTGCTGATCAATGTCTGCAGAGACGGATGGCAGCCGGAGAATGGATGTAGAGGCTGTGTGTTAGGAAATTAAATCCCACTTTAAGCACATAAGAGCACAACAGGAAAATGTGCCAAGTAGCTGCAAACCAGTCCTTGACTTCAAGCTTCACCATTACGTTATTTGTGTTGGCCAATTTATTCATATATAGGATATTAGTCATTAGAGATGAGCGATACTGCTCGATATCTAAAAATATCGTATCGAAATGGTATCGCCGATATCACTAAATATCGTCGATATCCGATTCTGATACCGGAAGTCCCATGTAAGTCTATGGGAACAAAATATCGCAACTAAAAAAAACACTTTCTTTCGTTGTAAACACAAAATATACACACATAGAATACACATATATATATATATATATATATATATATACATGTCATTGTGACATATATATATACATATATTTATAGTTTATACACTTCTACATAGTAAAATAGACTCTAATTCAATTGCCGGGTAAAGACGTGACATACCCCATAGAAGTCGACGGGCTCGGTGCCGAGTACCCCCAAAACCTCTGGCTCTGTGCGACTCAACTTGGGCGTCACGAACAGGATTCTGTAGCTCGCTATAAGCGAGTCCTGTGTGCCTGAATTGAACTGGTTTTGTGCTTGAGAATTGCTAAAATCATCAGAGAATGTATTTGCCATTTTTCCGCCATATCTGCGTCACGACGAGGCACTGGTGAAGAAGAAGGGGGTGCTCTTCGTGGGTGTACACTCACTCAGTGGTGTGAAAACGATGGCTCTAAATGGTACTGCAATGTAAGATCGTGCCCCACAGCTCTTCAGTTCCGCCTCCTCATCCTCCTCAGTGTGATAAGGTCCCGCCTCACTACAAAAGAGTGGCCCTCTCCAGATGCTAATGACACATGTGACTTGGCAGAGATGGCTAATGGACACGAGCAGAAGTGTGAAGGGATGGAGCAGTCAGAGCTCTCCCCCCACGGAAGCGACCCGATCGCCACGGAACCACCGTTGGGCACCCGGCCTGGAAACCCTCCTACGCTGCAAGAAGCGGCGGATACCCTAAGAGGCCTGGCCCGGCACCGGGAGGAGGTCGCCAGGATGGAAGCCAGCTGGCGTGCCCTAAAACTAAACTTGGAGCGGCGCCAATCCCTCTTACCTGAAGTGTCTGTACCGGAAGGTGAGGCACCCGTTCTAGTAGAGGAGTCCGTGCGGGCATCCCAGCCCTTGCAATGTGATCTGGTTGACGTCGCAGTGGAGGCACCCGTTCCTGCAAAAAACTCTGCACCGGCAGCACCCCAGATCCCGCTGTCTGCCCCCGTCGCTGAGACAGAAGAAGCGACACCCGTCCTCATGGAGGAGGCCGCGCAGGCACCAGAGGTCTACCTGTCTGTACTGGAGCCCCGACTGTCATCTGATTTAGAGCCGTCTGCTTCCTCCGCAGGTGAGCGCCGCCAGGACTGGGGGGCGCCAGGAGAGCTGCCGCAAACCGGACACTGTAAGCTGCAGTTTGATGGTGGAGACATGGAGATGCTGGAGGAGAATTTCAACCGGCGTCAGGAGGAAGAGTGGAGACGTTGGGAGCGGGAAGCAGAGAGACAAAGGGAGCAGCGAGAATCCCAAAAACTTCGGCAACGTAACCTGGAGAAGGACCGGGCAGATAAGGACCGGATGAGAAAAGATAAAGGAACCCTGAGGGAGCCGCGGCGTAAGGGTGCAGTACGGAGCTTTAAATTGAAAGCTGGTTGGGGCTTCATCCAGGAGCCTGGACTTTATTTAGAAGTTTTTGTGACCCGGCGGGACGTGGAGGCTCACCTCCCAGAAGGACACCCGGGGAGGGACCTGTTGCCAGGAGACTTGGTAACTTACACCCGACACTGGGGTTACAATGGATGGTATGCCCTAAATGTCACCAGGTGCGACCCCTGGTCCCAGAGTGTCAGGAACCTGTGAGACCCTCGGAGCCTTCAGCCTCCCACATCCAGGCCTCTGCACAAGTGCCCACCCCATGCCGTACATCTCACCAGCCTCCCTCAGCGGTCTCCTCAGCAGACCCACCCATGGACATGATCCAGTTACGTGGCCCGTACCCGGCGCCTGTTAGGCCCCCTGGGGTTCGTTCAGTCCGGGACATAGGGCTCCAGACCCGGAGGGAGATGAAAGAGGTGGCCACACAGACACAGATAGCGGGTCACGACTTGACTGTACAGGCCACACGACGTCATCAGGTCCTGGTGGTCCTTGGTGTCTCGGATGTTTGGCAAGCACCAGAAGAGTACCAGGTGGTACCTGGAACACCCCTGCCAAAGAATTATAAATAACCCGGACAGGGTCCCTGTATGTAAATAGTTAAATTGTTGATGTACCCGGACGGGTGAATGTTCATAAAAAAGTTTTTTAATTTAATAAAAAAAAAAACACAGTTTTCATTACTTTTATTACAGTCTCATCCTGCGACGCCATCGATCTCCTGTAAAAAAATGAAAAAAAAAACAGCAGTATACCACCTGTCCGACGCAGTCCATAGTAACGAGTGTCCCACGACGATCCAGCTCTGCTACATCGCAATGACAGGCAGAGCCTGTCATCCCGGCGCAGCACAGCTGATTACCTGCTTCCCCGGCGGTGACGTCATCGGACTGGTTTACGGCCGGGATTACCCTGCAGTCACTGCAGTTATCGCGAAAAACTGCATGTGACCCAGGGAGAAGATAATGGCGGCCATCAAGCAGTCCAGGACGTGACCGCCGGAGATCTTCTGCCAGGTAAGTGCCGCTGACTCCTGACAGACCCGACCGACGGACACTGACAGTGACAGTGACAAATCCGATTCCGGTATCGATATGACGAAAATATCGAAAGAATTTATCGAAAGCCCGATACAGCAATATTGTCCGATAGCCGATACTTGCGGTATCGTATCGCTCAACACTATTAGTCATTCACACGAGTGTTGAATGCTTCACTGAAATGCTGAGAACTGGCAGCAGAGCTGGCTCTAGTGACCACAGACCACATGAGCAGCCTGAAGGGTATGCCACACTAAACAACATCGCTAATGGATCGCTAAAAAACGTCACTATTTAGCGATCCCGTTAGCGATGTTGTTGTGTGCGGCATCTACCAGCGACGTGGCCCCTGCTGTGATCTCGTCCGTCGTCCTGATCGTTCCGGACCCTATTTTCGTCGCTGGGTCCCGCTGGTAAGTATCTAATCGCTGAGTGTGGCACCTTTTTTAGCGATTTAGCGGTACTTTTGTACCGCTAAAGTCGTTAAGGAGATCGCTAACCGCGATAGCGTCCTTAACGACATCGCTAAATTAGGTAGCTACTAGCGATATAGAAACAATCCCGCTAGCGATCTCATTAGTATGCGACGCTAACGAGATCGCTAGCGGGATTGTGTAGTGTGGCAGTACCTTAACCGTGCTATTAGATAGCTGGCATGTGCCCAGTTCCGGGCGCTGCAGCACCCGGACGGCACCTCGTAGTGGAGCGCCACTGGTGTCATTATTCTGTGTGTCTGCAGGACAATACAGGCCTGCTGACAGCTGCATAGGGTAGCATTAGGTGGAAGATTCCCTTTAAGCACACCAACATATATAAATCTAAAAGAAAAAGAAGCATGATGCCCATTAAAGAGGATCCCAGACATTAAGAGGCATCCCAGACTGATGGGTGTGCAGAAGCATGCAGTCTGAGGCAGCTAATTATCTTATCTGTCTCCTCCTCCAGCTTATGTGTTTAGATGGCAGACATCATCCAGTATACTTGAGGAACTCCCTGCTGGCACTGTTCACTTCCATGCAGGCTCATGTGCAGATTGCAAGTACACAAGAGTGTGCAGATGTTAGCTATCCAACCACCTACCAGCCTCCAAAAGAACCAGAGGCAGGTTGCCAAGAGAAAATATAGATGAGTCTCTGGCCGGCACTGAAAGTGGCTTGAAAACTATTATTAATACTCTGAGGGGCAGAACGACAGGCAGTGCTCTCGACCATCAATGGAATGACTAGGCAAGAATTAATATGAATACTAGCCAGGCATTTTCTCCCCACTACTTTCCCACCCAGTCTTACGATGACATGACGGGACGGTGAAGTAGTGGGGAAACAAAAAATTGTAATGATAATCCTATTCAAAGTGAATGGGACCGTCACCTCGCCTTTTTTTTTCCTGCCATGATGGCAGTCATTGATGGGGAAAAATTGTGAGCATGGACACAGTGTTAAACAGTTCCTGAACCTTTACTCTGTATTCTGTCATGCTGTGGCTGATAGCCACAGCATGACAGAAAACTGTGTGCAGCTGCAGCTATGCTCCAGGCCTCCTGCAGCCCGCAGTGCTGCTGCAAATGCAACGTCCCCCCTCCTCCCACCGCCATAGCCAGGAATCGCTTGACTGATCTGGCAAAATGCTAAATGAGTCAAGGTTCTCGCGCCGGGGGCAGGCCAGGAGTGGCTGCGATGCGGCCGCTTTCTGGAATGAAGGCCATGCCCCCTGCAACATCACATGATTCAGCAGACTGCCGCGTCACGTGACATCGGCTCTTGGCCCGTTCAATGGCTGTGGGTAGGCGGGCTTCAGCGGTGGTGGGCGTTATGCCTAATGACCTGGTTCATCACCAGGTCATTGAAGGTTTCCACTCACCAGATTCGCGCGGGGGCAGAGGGGCCCCCGATCGGTGCAGCGGCATTGGGGGACAGATGTCCTGCCGCACATACCTTACTGTCATGCTGTGGCCAGCAGCCACAGCATGACAGAATTAGAAAAAATAAATAAATAAAAAAAGGTTCCAGTACCCTTTAAACAAAATCTATTTTTTGATGACCGTTCAACTTTACAATGAAATTCCAACCAAAACACTGAGATGTCCATGGTGTATTGGCGATTAAGTAGGGTCACTTTCCATGTTACATGCGGTAATGTTTATTTGAAACTATTATTATTATTATTTATATAGCGCCATTAATTCCATGGTGCTGTACATGAGAAGGGGTTACATACAAAATTATAGATATCGTTTACAGTAAACAAATTTACAATGACAGACTGGTACAGAGGGGAGAGGACCCTGTCCTTGCGGACTTACATTCTACGGGATAATGGGGAAGAAACAGAAGGTCGGGGTGCAGCAGCTCTGGTGGTGGCAGCAGCTCTGGTGGTGAGGAGGCGGCAGCTCAGGCGGTGGTGAGGCGGCAGAATGGTTATTGCAGGCTGTAGGCTTTCCTGAAAAGATGGGTTTTCAGGTTCCGTTTGAAGGATCCGAGGGTGGTGGATTATCGGACGTGTTGAGGCAGGCAATCCAGAGGATAGGGGATATTCAGGAGAAATCTTGGAGGCGGTTGTGTGAGGAACGAATAAGTGTGGAGGAGAGTAGGAGGTCTTGGGAGGATCGAACAGTATGTGAGGGAAGATATTGGGAGATTAGTTCAGAGATATAGGGAGGGGAAAGGTTGTGGACGGCTTTGTAGGTCAGTGTTAGTAGTTTGAACTGGATTCGTTGGGGAATTGGGAGCCAGTGGAGGGATTTGAAGAGGGGAGAAACAGGGGAGTAGCGAGGGAAGAGGTGGATTAGTCGGGCAGCAGAATTGAGGACAGACTGGAGTGGTGCAAGAGAGTTAGCAGGGAGGCCACAGAGGAGGGTGTTGCAGTAGTCAAGGCGGGAGATGATGAGGGCATGTACAATGGTTTTAGTAGACTGAGGAATGAGGAAGGGACAGATTCTGGAAATATTTTTGAGTTGCAGGCGACAGGAGGTGGCAAGGGATTGGATGTGCGGTTTGAAGGATAGGGCAGAGTCGAGAGTTACTCCAAGGCAGCAGATTTCAGGTGCGGGAGAGAGCATGATGCCATTTACCATAATAGAAAGATCGGGTAGGGAAGATATGTGAAATGGAGGAAAGATGATGAGTTCAGTTTTGTCTACGTTGAGTTTTAGGAAGCGAGAGGTGAAAAAGGAGTATATGGCTGATAGACATTCTGGACAGCAGAGAGGTGACATCTGGGCCAGAGAGGTAGATCTGAGTGTCGTCCGCATACAGGTGGTACTGGAAGCCATGGGACTTTATGAGTTGTCCTAGGCCAAGAGTATAAATGGAAAAAAGTAGGGGCGGGGTTGAGGAGGTAGAGTGGGAGTGGGAGACGCTGAATGTGCGGTCAGAAAGGTATGAGGAAATCCAGGATAGGGCAAGGTCTTTGATGCCAAGGGAAGAAAGAATCTGTAGCAGTAGGCAGTGGTCGACTGTGTCAAAGGCAAAGGACAGGTCAAGGAGGAGGAGGATGGAGAACTGTCTGTTAGCTTTGGCTGTAAGTCATTAGTAATTTTGGTCAGGGCAGTTTCAGTCGAGTGGTGGGGGCGGAAGCCAGATTGCAGGATGTCAAGGAGGGAGTTAGATGAGTGGTGGGAGGAAAGTTGAGCATGGACATGCTGCTCAAGGAGTTTGGAAGCAAACAGGAGCAGTGATATGGGTCGATAGCTGGGAATAGCAGTTGGGTCAAGGTTAGATTTTTTGAGGATGGGTGTTATGGTGGCATGTTTGAAGGCAGAGGGGAAGGTACCAGAAGTTAGGGATAGGTTGAAGAGATGGGTTAGGGCTGGAATGATCATGTTAGTGAGGTTGGGGAGCAGGTGGGAAGGGATGGGATCAAGTGCACAGGTGGTGAGTCGTGATTTGGAAAGGAGGTGAGTAAGCTCTCCTTCAGTGATGTTGGAGAGGGAGATTAGTAGGGAAGGGCAGAGGTCTGGTATATGGAGTGGTTGGGGTGGTGGAACAGTAAAGGTTTGCCTTGTTTGGTCGATCTTATTTTTGAAGTAGGTGGCAAAGTCCTCGCAGAGATGAGGGGAGTTGGAGGTGGCATTGGGGGCGGAGGAGAGAGTTGAAAGTGCTGAACAGTTGTTTTGGGTTGTGGGATAGTGAAGATACAAGGTTTGTGAAATAGGTCTGTTTAGCAGAGGTGAGGGCTGATTTAAAGGCAAGTGTAGCTTGTTTGAAAGCAGTGAAGTCGTCTGGCAGGCGTGTTTTCATCCAACACCGCTCTGCGACCCTGGATGCTTGTCGAAGTTTTTTGATGAGGTTGTTGTGTCAGGGTTGCCTATTGGTTTGTCGCACTTTAACATGCATGAGAGGAGCGACTGAGTCTATGGTTGATGTGAGGGTGGTATAACCCTAACTAGACATATACCTTTTAATATCTTATTAGTGAGAAGAAAAAAACATACATAGAATCATAGAATCATAGAATGGTAGAGTTGGAAGGGACCTCCTGGGTCATCTGGTCCAACCCCCTGCTCAAAGCAGGATTCTCTAAATCATCCCAGACAGATGTCTATCCAGCCTCTGTTTGAAGACTTCCATTGAAGGAGAACTCACCACCTCTCGTGGCAGCCTGTTCCACTCATTGATCACCCTAACTGTCAAAAAGTTTTTTCTAATATCTAATCTGTGTCTCCTCCCATTCAGTTTCATCCCATTGCTTCTAGTCTTTCCTTGTGCAAATGAGAATAAAGATGATCCTTCTACAATGTGACAGCCCTTGTAGATACTAGCTTATCCATTTAATTGTTTTCCTATTTTTGTTTTTAGATGCCACGAAAACCCTCTATTGATGGTCAGACATTAAAAAAAACATTAAAATCTTATCCTGGCATTTTCAATGCTAATGGACAGTTAAAGTCAGCCTCTGATCCTATCTGGAGGGAAGTATGTTCTCACCCCTCCTTGCAGAAATATAGCTCCTTGATGGAAGAATCAGAAACTTCCAAAGCTATATTTAAACCCAAACAGATACATGACTATGTATTTCAAAATAGGTGTGATCTGCAGACGTTCTTACGTATGGAACATAACATCTTGCCTCAATCAAAAGATACAGAAATTCAGGAGTTGTGGCCTGACACAAGTACATCTGATGAAAACTCTTCAGAGGAACACTCTTCAGAGGGTGGCTTTGTGCGCACACAGGGACAAGAACCAACACTTCTATGGCATGTATTAATCCCTTATGACCAATACTTAGAGATCAAGCCCAAAACAGTGTTCTATAATGAGGGTGACAGCAAAAAGAGGCGCAGGGTGCTCAAAAAACAGGCATGGACTTCTATTATAACAGAGGTTCTTTATAAACAGCATGGACTCCCATGTGCCTTCTCCTTTAGGTGGAACAAAGTTCGTATGGGTGAAGACAAAGCAAGAAAGTTCATAACTGCAAATGGGCATTGCACAGAGTGCAAAGCAGCAGTGTATATTTCTGCAGAAGAGGAACCTAATCTGGGAAACCCTTTAATTCTTCATGTTCGAGCCCCTGACACAAGACCCATACCACACTCCAAAAAAAATCATTTGACAGGTGAGAAGAGAAGGAAACTTGGAGAAGAAATGTTAAAAACTTTACCCTCAAATTGGAGACGAGAAACAATTGATTCCGAAATAGCATTTGGAGAAAAGGAACCACCAACCATACCATCACTAAGAATTTGTCAAGATGCTAGGCAAGAAGCTATGGATAGGATGTTTGGTACACCAAAGTTGAAAGATCCAGTTTTATCACTGTCTCAGATGAAGAGTACTCATAAGTATGCAGGAGATATTCATACTATCTCATATGATGGTTTTTTTGTTCATTATTGGTCAAAGGAACAAATATATATTTTTAAGAAGTATTGTTCAAAGCATTGCTTCCCTCGCATTCAAGTAGATGCCACAGGGAGTTTGGTATTAAAAATAAAACGAGAAAATAAATTGTCTGCTCATATTTTTTTATATGAGATTGTTATTAACTTTGAGAATACACAAATGAGTGTATCTCAAATGTTGAGTGAAACTCAAGATACTCCAACTATAACTTTTTGGCTGGAAAAATGGATAAAGGATGTACAGAAATTGCCTAAAGAATGTGTCTGTGACTTTTCTCATGCATTACTTGGTGCATTGTCACGAGCTCTAAATGACTGTAGCCTTAACACATACTTGAGGACTTGCTTGTTCCTCCTACTTGGCAATAATAGTGAAAAACCGAAATGCTATATACGAGGAGATGTTGCCCACCTGATTAAAAGTGTATGTCGGTGGAAGTGCTTTCCAAAAAAATGCAAAACTTGTGAGGAAGTTCTATATACGATGTGTTGGACTTCTGGTCAAGTGTGAATCATTTGACATTCTTAAACAGCTTGTTCTCAGCACCTTTGTTCTTTGTGTATCTGAGACAACAGGTAACATCAGTGATCGTGGAACATCAAAATATAAAATATCAAAGGCATACCTTTGCCATTGCATTGAGACTGGGAATTTGAGAATTATTGATGAGTATATGGAGAATTGTCAGGAGACTGAAATACTCAGTGATGAAAATGAAAAGAACTATAGTGAGCCACTGTCAGGTTGGCTAAATGACATTGTGCAAGAAGCAGAAACTGCAAGTCTAGAACAGGGGGAACAGCCAAACCCTGACTTCTGTCCAGATTTTTCTCATAAACTAGTTCACCTTCTGAAGTATTTTCCTATTTGGACATCTGTGATGCAACCAGTTTTTAAATCACCAAATAAAACAGCCTCTTCTGCATCAGTTGAGGGAGATTTTGGCCTTTTGAAGAACTCCATTCTTCAGCATATTCAAACTCCAATGCGAGTTGACAAATTTGTTGCATTGAATTCAGGGGCGTAACTAGGAACGGCAGGGCCCCACAGCAAACTTCACAATGGGGCCCCCCCCCTCGCGCGCGTTGCCAATCCCGGTCTACCCAAGTTGTGTTAAGAAAGATACCTTTATTATCCAAAATTAGAGGTTTTTGGACTAATGATAGTGAAATAACAGAAAAGAACCAACTCCCAGGAAGCAACTGAGGTAGTGATGAAGGTAGGCTTTCTCCAGAGTAAATGTGTGAAGAAACTTGTAATCCAGCCTGCAAATTGCTTTCAAAACGGATGATTTATTCAGTAGAACAACAGTCCGGTATACAGAATAATCTAAGATTGTTCTGTATACCGTACTTCTGCACCACGCCCTCACCAATTACACATGTGAGGAGTTGACAGCCTCAGCTCTGCTACATGTGAGGAGTGACAGCCTCAGCTCTGCTACATGTGAGGAGTGACAGACTCAGTTCTGCTACATGTGAGGAGGAACAGCCTCAGCTCTGCTACATGTGAGTAGGAACAGCCTCAGCTCTGCTACATGTGAGTAGGGACAGCCTCAGCTCTGCTACATTCGAGGAGTGACAGCCTCAGCTCTGCTACATGTAAGGAGTGACAGCCTCATCTCTGCAACATGTGAGGAGTGACAGCCTCAGCTCTGCTACTTGTATAGCAAAGCTGAGGCTGTCACTCCGCGCATGTAGCAGAGATGAGGCTGTCACTCCTCGCATGTAGCAGAGCTGAGGTTGCTACTTGTCACATGTAGCAGACCTGAGTTGTTACTTGTCACATGTAGCAGAGCTGAGGTTGTTACTTGTCACATGTAGCAGAGCTGAGGTTGTTACTTGTCACATGAGCAGAGCTGAGGTTGTTACTTGTCACATGAGCAGAGCTGAGGTTGCTACTTGTCACATGTAGCAGAGCTGAGGTTGTTACATGTAGCAGAGCCGAGGTTGCTATTGTCACATGTAGCAGAGCTGAGGTTACTTGTCACATGTAGCAGAGCCGAGTTGCTACTTGTCACATGTAGCAGAGCTGAGGTTGTTACTTGTCACATGAGCAGAGCTGAGGTTGTTACTTGTCACATGAGCAGAGCTGAGGTTGCTACTTGTCACATGTAGCAGAGCTGAGGTTGTTACTTGTCACATGAGCAGAGCGAGGTTGCTACTTGTCACATGTAGCAGGCTGAGGTTGTTACTTGTCACATGTAGCAGAGCTGAGGTTGTTACTTGTCACATGTAGCAGAGCTGAGGTACTTGTCATTAAAGCTGAGGTGTACTTGTCACATGTAGCAGAGCTGAGGTTACTTGTCACATGTAGCAGAGCCGAGGTTGCTACTTGTCACATGAGCAGAGCTGAGGTTGTTACTTGTCACATGAGCAGAGCTGAGGTTGTTACTTGTCACAAATAGCAGAGCTGAGGTTGCTACTTGTCACAAGTAGCAGAGTTGAGGTTGTTACTTGTCACATGTAGTCACGAGCTGAGGTTGCTACTTGTCACATGTAGCAGAGCTGAGGTTGCTACTTGTCACATGTAGCAGAGCTGAGGTTTGCTACTTGTCACATGTAGCAGAGCTGAGGTTGCTACTAGTCACATGAGCAGAGCTGAGGTTGCTACTTGTCACATGTACCAGAGCCGAGGTTGCTACTTGTCACATGTAGCAGAGCTGAGGTTGCTACTTGTCACATGTAGCAGAGCTGAGGTTTGCTACTATGTCACATGAGCAGAGCTGAGGTTGTTACTTGTCACATGAGCAGAGCTGAGGTTGCTACTTGTCACATGAGCAGAGCTGAGGTTGTTACTTGTCACATGAGCAGAGCTGAGGTTGCTACTTGTCACATGAGCAGAGCTGAGGTTGCTACTTGTCACATGAGCAGAGCTGAGGTTGCTACTTGTCACATGAGCAGAGCTGAGGTTGCTACTTGTCACATGAGCAGAGCTGAGGTTACTTGTCACATGAGCAGAGCTGAGGTTGCTACTTGTCACATGTAGCAGAGCTGAGGTTGTTACTTGTCACATGTAGTAGAGCCGAGGTTGCTACTTGTCACATGTAGCAGAGCTGAGGTTGTTACTTGTCAAATGTAGCAGAGCTGAGGTTGTTACTTGTCACATGTAGCAGAGCTGAGGTTACTTGTCACATGTAGCAGAGCTGAGGTTGCTACTTGTCACATGTAGCAGAGCTGAGGTTGCTACTTGTCACATGTAGCAGAGCTGAGGTTACTTGTCACATGTAGCAGAGCTGAAGTTGCTACTTGTCACATGAGCAGAGCTGAGGTTGTTACTTGTCACATAAGCAGAGCTGAGGTTGTTACTTGTCACAAATAGCAGAGCTGAGGTTGCTACTTGTCACAAGTAGCAGAGTTGAGGTTGTTACTTGTCACATGTAGCAGAGCTGAGGGTTGCTACTTGTTACATGTAGCAGAGCTGAGGGTTGTTACTTGTCACATGTAGCAGAGATCAGGGTGTCACTCGTCACTTGTAGCAACCATGAGGCTGTTACTGGGCCAGGGGGATGCTACTGGTGACTGAGGTCCCGTGCCCAACAGGGCCCAGGGGGAGGTTAGTGGTGACTTGAGGCTTGCGTCACACAGGGCCCAGGAGCCCGAGGCCCTGTTGGAATGCGGGCCCCTTGCTACCTGGGCCCTGTGTTGAATGTGGGCCCCCTGCACTGCAGCCTGGGCCCTGTTGAATGTGGGCCCTGTTAGATCCTGCCTGCACCTGCCCTCTCAGTCACCATTGAGCAGCCAAGCCTCTTCTCACTGTTGAGAGACTCATGGTACTCACCCTGCTCGCCCGGGCTTCCACCTGCTTGTCCAGTCAGCCTGCTGCTTCATGTGGTCTGCCTGGCCGTCTGCTGTCCGCCCCCACATGCACACACGCTGTGACAGACGGACCATAATGCACTGGGCCGCAGCTTAAAGCTACAGTGCTCATTTCTGTTCGCTGTCTGCATTTACAACACTGTAGTGTCTCTTTAAAACAACACAGTGTTGTTATGCATCAGCGTTCAGAGTCAGAAGCCTGAACAAAATGTTGGGAGGGGGCCCGAGCGCGGATCCATTTGCCAGCGTGCTCGGGCCCCCCTTTTTGCTCCTAAATCACAGGGCAGCTGCAGCAGGGACGGGCCCCCTTCTAGCCCGGGCCCTGTGGCAGCTGCTTCCCCTGCTTCCACTATAGTTCCGCCCCTGATTGCATTTAAGTGCTCTGTGTGGGGCGCTCCAAAATAGCAGCTGCTGTACATGTCCCAGAAAGTAACAGGTTAGTAACATTGCAAAAGGAAGAGGTCATCGATGAATCTGCCATAGACAAACATGGGCAGCAGGAAAAAAGTCAGAAAAAGAAGTGGTTAGTGAACACATAAAGAAACTGACAGACACTCTCCTGCCTCTTCAACAATCTATGAAAGAAAGTGTTTTAGAAAGTAGGAACACAGAACAGAGTGTGGTAGAGCGTAGGGAAGAAGAATGCTGGCGGGGTAAAACCAACTCTCAATTGAAAATTGTACATACTCCCATAGCACAAAGTGAAGGTGATAACAAATCGTTGAAGTCCAAAGATTTACTTTCCCCACTGAACATACCTTTCAAGAAGAGACCAACATATTTAACGCCGTATCCAAATATATGTCAAATAATTGATGATCCTTGTTCACGAAAACTTTTAGGTATCCTGCGCAATGAGAATCTCTTGAACACCATTAATATAAATAATAACAACGTGTAGAAGGTCAATAATACTTGCCCATTTGACTCTCTGCTGCATAGTTTGTCAACCATGTTTGTTGATTATGACTCCTACAGAAACTTCATAACTAACTCAGAAAACCCATTTTTGGGTGTTGTTAAGTATTTTGTTGAATTTGGGGCAAATCAAAACATGTACAGAAAGAGAGCTCAGTTGATACAGGAAAATTACACAAGCCACACACTTCTAGGTGGAACTACCAGTTTGGATGCAGAAGATTACATCGGCCATACAGTAGAATTGTTTTTAAAAGACATCCCCAGTTCAACAGAAATATCTACATGTCGAAATGTCACATGTAAAAACAACAAAGAACGATGCAATATCTTTTGGCCAATCAACACTAATGATGTAAAACATGGTTTTGAGCATTTCATCTAAGGTCATTAATAAACCATGTACACCCAACTGCAGCCAACGTACTACGATGATCTACAAACCAGGAGCACATCTTAGAATAGAGCCACGTGTTGGTTTACCGAGAAAGCAACAATCTCTGAATTCCCCACTCAAGTGATGATATCAGATATACACTATACATTAGGAGCCATTATAATGCATGTTCAAGGAAACCATTACATGTCATATTGTAGAAGAAAGGACAGATGCTGGGAAGTTTACGATGACATGAGCTACTCTGTAAAGACGGTAGACCCAAATAAACTATGTGGAAATGCAGAAGTTGTAATATATGTTAAAATGTAGCTTTTCCTGTTTCCAGGTATAACAAATGAGTAACTAAACTTTTAAGCAAGTTTAGCTCTATTGTCTCCTCGGGCCTTTACTTAGTCCTGCAGCAGTACAGAGCTCCTGGCCGCTGCATGGCACTCGAGTCTCCCCAATGTCCACCAGATATTTCCTCTTATGTAGTCACCCAAGATTGCACCAGAACTGATCAGAGGCTTCCTTTCCTTATTTCTAATCAGATTTCACAGGAAAGGAAGCCTCTGATTGGGGCTGATGCCATCTTTGGTGACTACACATGTAGACACTTGCCAGAGAAAATATTGGGTGGATGTCAGGGAGACAGAGCGGGTGTGAATGGCAAGAACCATGGCTGATACCACAGTGTAGGAACCCAAAACTGGCCGGACTAAGGTAAGTTATAATGAGGGTTGGGGAAGCCAATTGATTTAAACTGGTTTGAAAGTTGATCTATTCTTTAAAACACTTCTTGTGAAGCTAAGGCTGGGGGTCAGGGGGGTTTCATTCAGCTCCTCTGTCAAAAATAAGAGGCTGAATACAACAAAACAAAGACTTTTGCTTCCCCGATAACTTGGATAAGGATACAAGCCTTCTGAACTGCTCGTAGTAGAAATGTTAAGGCTGCTTTAAAATAGGGGGTAAAAAAAAAAAGGCCTGCAATGTAGGAAAAAAAAGGGCTAATATTTTGAGCAGTAAGTTACTGTCCCCGTTCCAGCAAACAGGAAGCAGCTATTCTATTTGGTTGTGTCCAGCCTCTCCTGTGGACAGAGAAGCTGAGGATAACGATACGATGTCCTTGTGAACTCAGACTACGCTAAGTGCATTTACAGACCATTTTCATCTACTGGAACCGAAACCAAACTAGATTTCAAAATTAGTTATATGTTCATTATTATTGGTATTCTATGAGATTAAACATCTGAATACATTTATATCTGGTCACATTAGTAATTTTCTGTGTTTTTTGTATAAGTCAATCACTGATAACTCAGGAGCTCCGTCTAGATGATAAATGTACATGTTCTATTGATATTACAGGGATTTCCGGTCCTAAACTTTCAGGTTTTCACTGGTAAATATCTATTTCTGTAAGGTATTACTTTTACCTGTGTTTTTCACTGTACTAATAAGTAAGATTTTTTTTTTTGATAATTAAATTGATTAAAAATGAGACCACATGAGGAGTTTTTGTTTAGTCTATGTACAGGCTTTTTTAACCCCTTGACGACCGTCCATTGACTTTTGCCGACGGGGCTTATTCCTCCGCCATAGAGTTTTCACGTCGGGTAGGGAATGGCAGCCCCAGCTAGCCCCGTCGGCAATCGCGGGATCCCAGCTGTCCTACCGTCAGCTGGGATCCCAACTCACAAAAATTAAATATTTTAATATTTATTCCACACGGTAAACGCCATAAAAAATAAAAAAAGCCATAAATTTCTATTTTTTTTGACTGTTTGAGTCACAAAAAAAGGCATAAAACGCGATCAAAATATCGGATATACCCCAAAATGGTCCGAATAAAAACGACAACTCTTCCCGCAAAAAAGGAGGCATCCCACAGCTCCGTAGTCAGACACATAAAAGCTCTCGGGGCTGCGCATGCGGCGAGACCAAATCCTCTCTCATTATTTAAAAAAAAAAGTTTTACTTTTTAAAAGTAGTAAAAAAAAAAATGACATAATTTGGTATCGGTGTCCGACCTGACACGGAGAATAAAGTTATTCTATTGTTTTTACCCACGGGAAATTAACTAAAAATAAAACTCAAAAAACATTAGCGAATTAATTTTTTTTTTTAATTTTCCCTCTCCTAAACAATAAAAGTTATATGAAACATTATATGCACTCCAAAGTGGTGCCAAGGAAAAATACAACTTGCTGCGCAAAAAACAAGCCCCCTGTCCTGTGAAATGTGCTGGTTTTATCTGGATTCTGGTAGATATTCGTTAGATCCGTTTCAGCAGCGGTGACTTCGGCGGGGGCCAGTTGTGGACAACATCCGGACTTCACTGGCGAAGTGTCGCGGTGAGGAAGGGGCAGTGTACTGCGATGATTGTGAAGAGGCGGCCTGTAGGCATCATGGGGGACGAGAATGACGTCACTGACCGAACTTTCAGATTGTCCCACTCACTCACCACCTCCTCACTTCACTCTCTCTGTTGGTCTCCCCAAATGGACCCTCCTCTTCTCCATCTCACCCTCAGGACCGCTGCAGAAACGGATCTAACGAATAACTTATCAGAATCCATCCAAAAAACGGCAAATTTCAAATTAGGGGGGGCTAACCTGTACCTAACCCCCCACCTGACACCCCCAATATCTCGGGAACGAAAGGAGATCTAACGTTAATTTTTGCTGATCAAACCGGATCTAACGAATATCTATCAAATCCATCCAAAAAATGGCAAATTTCAAATTGGGGGGCTAACCTTACTTAACCCCCCCTGGAAAACCGTCAATATCTCAATTGTAAGGTGATCTAACGTTATTTTTGGTGATCAAACCGGATCTAACAATAATCTATCGAATCTATCAATAACCCAAATTTCACAATAGGGGGGCTAACCTGTCGCTTGACCACATGCACCAAACGTGGGACGCAGGGATCTAACTATTGGAAAGGATCAACAATACATCAGACCACCAAAAAACAGCATTTCTAGATTAGGGGATGACCAATGTACCTAACCCCCCACCTGACACCCCCAATATCTCGGGAACGAAAGGAGATCTAACGTTAATTTTTGCTGATCAAACCGGATCTAACGAATATCTATCAGAATCCATCCAAAAAACGGCAAATTTCAAATTAGGGGGGCTAATCTGTACCTAACCCCCCACCTGACAACCCCAATATCTCGGGAACGAAAGGAGATCTAACGTTAATTTTTGCTGATCAAACCGGATCTAACAAATATCTATCAGAATCCATCCAAAAAACGGCAAATTTCAAAGTTGGGGGGGCTAGCTACGGGTTAGCCCCCCCTGGAAAAGATCGTAAATATCTCATTTTGTAGGGGTGATCTAACGTTAGTTTTGGTTGATCAAACCGGATCTAACAAAGATCTAACGAATGTAATATTTTTTACCCAAATTCTCACTAAGGGGGGCTAACCCGGGGGTGGTCGCAGTTGCCACATGCAGGAACGTGAGACCGACCGCAGGGACGTAAATGAAGGACAACATGAGGACAGGAGGAAAGTTGGTGCTGGAGATGGAGGGGACTGACCAAGGTAACAATTATTTCTTTCTCTTTATCCAGCTCGAGTGGAGAGCTGCTTTACCTGCAATTATGACCTTGGCTTTCTATCAGACACTACAAGTCCCAGCTCAGGACTGGGAGGCGGTAAATCGCTGTTTCCGTCATTACGCCCTCTGGGTGGATGTCTCCTCTCTCCTGAATGCTCATTTTAGCTAAACATTAGGTAGATATATCACTTAGCTGCAAAGAAGGGTTCACAAACTTTCCCAGCAGCACTGTACATTCCCCTATAGCACTTATGGGCTTTCATAAATAACCCTGTGTCCTGCAGTTATCGTGTGACTCTTCTGTGTACCACTGGAGGGTGCTGCATTCTGATTGCTGCTCCGAAGCCTGCTCACTTTTATAGCTGTACATGTCTGTTCATAACGTGCGGCGCCGTCTCTGTCCTCTAGGAGTCGCCGGTGGGTAACTTTAGAAAACTCTGCAGAACAGGAGGCTCTGACTCCTAACAAGTCTCAACAAGTTCTCACAGTTCTCAGTCCTAACCTTCTAAATGCAGAAAGGCCCAAATCCCCGGCCAAATCTGCGGGGGACTCGGTCCTGTCCGGCGCCTTCCAGTGCATTTATTTCAGCTTTTTTCCTTTCTGTACAGAACACGAGATTCCATCACTTTATTCTCCTCCAGCAGCGGCTACTCGGGTTGTGGAAGCCCCCTGGGCCCGGACCACCAAGTATCACCCAGACTGATGGAGGTCGGGACTGGCGTAACCCAGAGAGATGATGGGAGTGTGGGTGACGATGTCACGCTGTCTAATGATATGTGTACAATGTCAGTAAACTATTAATACAGGAACAACACTCTATACAACAACTAGTATAGCAACATCAGCATGTAAGTATAGAATAGATTTACCTGACACGATATCTGCTGAACTCAGGGTTAATCTTGAGGACTTGATGAGCTGAAACAGGAAAGAGGTGGACCGGGATCTAACCTGACCCTAAACTGGGGTCCTAACTAATCCCTCACCTTGGAGGTACTGATAATGGTTCAGAGGTCCAAGTCTCCAACCTAACCCTGTCTCCTATCAGAACCTGAACCCTGTAATCAGTCCTAAGAAGGATCCTGACTACCACCAAAGGATATGGGCTGATCTCAGCTAAATACACAGATTAGACATATAAGACAGACAGGATAACACTCGCTTGCATACACACTCAAACACCAAAGGAACATAAATGGTCTGGGAAATAAACTCTAACCAAGTTGAGCTTAGAACAACTAAGGAGCTCACAACTAAAGTCTATACAGATTCATTCCTATCTGTGGTCTGCATGAAGGTTTCACTGGCAACTCCCCAAGCAGACAACCAGGAATTTAAAGGAAACCAATCAACAAATAATCAATTGCAGCCGGGAGAAACTGCACCCAGTCCCAGCACCGAGCACAGACAGAATTAACTCCCTAGCTGCCAAACACAAAGAAACAGCAGATCAGCTGTGAGAAGTCAAAATGTGCAACCGCGACGATCTTCGTGGCAATGCACACATGACAGTACCCCCCCTTCTACGAGGGGCCTCCGGACCCTCAGGGCCAGGTTTGCCCGGGTGAGTTCTGTGGAAGGTCCGAACCAAACGATCTGCGTTAACATCAGACGCAGGGACCCACGTCCTCTCCTCTGGACCATACCCCTTCCAATGCACCAAGTACTGAAGGGACCGGCGATTCAGACGTGAGTCAATGATCTTTGATACTTGAAATTCCAAGTTACCATTGACCAACACAGGAGGAGGAGGTAGAGGTGACGGTATGACTGGTGCCACGTACCTCTTAAGTAATGACTTGTGGAACACATTATGAATTTTAAACGTAGGAGGGAGGTCCAGACGAAATGCCACAGGATTAATTATGGAACTGATCCTGTACGGCCCGATGAATCTGGGACCCAGTTTCCAGGAGGGAACTTTAAGTTTTATATTCCTGGTAGACAACCATACCAGATCGTTCACATTCAGATCTGGACCAGAAACTCTCCTCCTATCAGCCATACGTTTATAACGGTTCCCCATAGCACTCAGATTATTCAATACACCTCTCCACACTGAAGCAAGTGACGACGAGAAACGCTCCTCCTCAGGAACCCCAAAGAAGGGCCCCCCCCATTGAATGTACAAAACTGGGATGAAAACCATATGCCCCAAAAAACGGGGACTTACCAGTGGACTCGCTCCGCCTGTTGTTAAGAGCGAACTCTGCCAGAGGTAAGAAAGAAGACCAGTCCTCCTGGTTCTCTGAGACAAAACACCGGAGATATGTCTCTAAACTCTGATTCAGACGCTCTGTCTGACCATTGGTCTGCGGATGAAAAGCCGAGGAAAATGACAATTGCATCCCCGACGTAAACAAAATGCCCTCCAAAATTTGGACACAAACTGAGACCCCCTATCTGACACCACATCAGAAGGCAACCCATGAAGTCTAACGATCTCCCTAATGAACACCTGCGCCAGAGTTTTAGCATTAGGGAGTGCAGGAAGAGCAACGAAATGTGCCATCTTACTGAACCTGTCAACAACCACCAGTATGACAGTATTCCCTGACGACGGAGGAAGGTCCGTAATGAAGTCCATAGATAAATGAGTCCATGGACGCTCCGGAAGTTTCAAGGGTAAAAGGGTCCCAGACGGACGGGTATGAGGGGTTTTAGAGCGAGCACAAATCCCACAGGACGCGACAAAAGTTATAACATCTTTATTAACGTTAGGCCACCAAAACCGGCGAGAAAGGAGATCTAAAGTAGCCTTACTCCCTGGATGTCCTGCTAAAGCAGAATTATGATGTGCCTCAATAACCTTTTGTCTCAACAGATTCGGGACAAACAGTCTCCCTGGAGGTCCTGCAGGGGCGTCCCCTGACCTCTAACACCTCCTCCTCAAGCTCAGAAAATACAGCCGACACTACCACCCCCTCCTGAAGGATAGGACTCGGGTCATCCGTTTTCCCGGCCCCTGGGAAACTGCGAGACAAGGCATCCGCCTTAACATTCTTAGATCCAGGGCGATAAGTGACGACAAAATTAAACCTGTAAAAAACAACGACCATCGAGCTTGTCTGGAATTCAGACACTTAGCAGATTCCAAATACAGCAGGTTCTTGTGATCAGTAATAACGGTAACCGGGTGGACTGCCCCTCCCAAAAAGTGACGCCATTCTTCAAAAGCTAACTTAATGGCCAAAAGTTCCCTATTGCCGATATCATAATTCCTTTCGGCGGACGACAATTTCTTAGAAAAGAAAGCGCACGGATGCCATTTACCAGGGGACGGACCCTGGGACAATATTGCACCCACCCCTACGTCAGACGCGTCCACCTCCACAACGAACGGCTGTGATGCATCTGGTTGGATGAGAACGGGTGCCGAAGCAAAACATTTCTTCAAAGAGGAAAAGGCTTGGCAAGCTTTGTCCGACCATTTAGAAAAATCCGTCCCTTTTCTTGTCATGTCAGTGAGAGGTTTGATGACAGATGAGAAATTACAAATAAATTTCCGGTAGTAGTTAGCAAACCCCAAAAAACGCTGCAGAGCCTTAAGATCCCCTGGCTGATCCCATTCAAGCACTGCTCTCACCTTTTCAGGGTCCATACGGAAACCGGAGGCTGACACCAAAAAACCCAAAAACTGAAGTTCCTGTACGGCAAATACACACTTCTCCAGTTTGGCGTATAATTTATTGTCTCGCAAGATCTGCAACACCTGTCTCACATGCTCCTGATGAGACACAAGATCTGGCGAGTAAATTAAAATGTCGTCCAAATATACAACCACAAACAGCCCCACCAGATGACGAAAAATGTCATTAACAAAATGTTGGAATACTGCTGGTGCAGTAGTCAGACCAAAAGGCATGACTAGGTTCTCATAATGTCCCTCCGGCGTGTTAAACGCCGTTTTCCACTCATCCCCCTCTTTTATCCTAATCAGATTATACGCCCCCCTGAGATCCAATTTAGAAAACCATTTGGCGCCAACAATTTGATTGAAGAGATCAGGAATAAGAGGGAGTGGATACGGATCTCGAACAGTAATCCGATTAAGTTCGCGGAAATCCAAGCAAGGGCGTAGGCCTCCATCTTTCTTCTTCACAAAGAAGAACCCCGCGGCTACTGGGGAAGATGAAGGTCTAATATGCCCTTTGGCCAGACTTTCAGAAATATAATCTTTCATAGCCTGCCTCTCAGGACCAGAAAGATTATACAACCTAGCTTTAGGCAACTTAGCATCAGGAAGGAGATTAATAGAGCAGTCATACACGCGATGAGGAGGCAACTCCTGACACCCCTCCTCAGAGAAACATCCCCAAAGTCCTCCAAAAAAGGAGGCAAAGTACTAGGCACGACCGCACTGATGACTGTGTTCATGCAGTTGCTTTTGCAAAACTCACCCCATTGGCTTATTTCTCTGGACTGCCAATTAATCACAGGGTTATGTTTAACCAACCAAGGAAGTCCCAACACAATGGGAGTAGGTAGACCCTCCAACACATAACAAGATAATTGTTCCCTATGTATTGCCCCTACCCGAAGGTCAATGTTATGAACCTCATGAACAAAGCTACCTTGGCCGAGAGGCCTGGCGTCAATGGAGAATATAGGGATCGGTTTGACCAATACACTCAGATGCATACCTTGAGCCTGAGCAAACTGAGCGTCAACCAGATTAGCCCCGGAACCACTATCAAGAAGAACAGACAATCTCTCCACTCTCGTACCAACTACCACCTCCACTGGTACAAGGAACTGAGAAGAACTGGCGGATGAAATACATACTCCCAGGTTGTCATCCACCACACAACCTGGGATTAACAGTTTTCCGGCGACTTTTGGCTCAACAAGGCACGGGATGGACATTCTCCAACAAAATGTCCCTCTTTCCCGCAGAAAAAACATCTTCTAGTCCTGCGGCGTACCGCCAATCCCCTCCTACGAAATGATGTCCCTCCCAACTGCATAGGCTCATCCGAACAGACAAGGGGAACCTCAACATAAGGGACTTTAGTGGTAGGTGGAGTAACAACAGGGAGTGGAGTTACCTCACCCCTCTCCCGAAGCCGTCTATCAGTACGGATAGCTAGGGCCATAGCAGCCTCCAGTGATGGAGGAGAATCATACTGAGCCAAAACGTCTTTTAATTTATCAGAAAGCCCATGACAAAACTGGCTCCTAAGAGCTGGGTCATTCCACTGAGTATCTGTGGCCCATCTACGAAACTCAGAAGCAAATTCCTCCGCAGGACGATCTCCCTGCTGTATCTTACGTAATTTTGTCTCAGCAAGAGAGACCCGATCTGGGTCATCATATACCAATCCCAGGGCAGTAAAAAATTGATCTACTGACTGTAGAGCCGGGGATCCCGGAGGAAGGGAAAATGCCCAGGATTGAGGGTCCCCTTGCAGAAGTGAGATAACAATTCCCACTCTCTGCTCCTCACTCCCTGATGATCGAGGCCGAAGCCGAAAATACAATTTACATGCCTCCCGGAAGGTGAAAAATTTGTCTCGCCCACCAGTGAACCTGTCCGGGAGAGCTACTTTAGGTTCAACTCTGGTTTGCTCCAGGGGAGACAAAACTTTGGACTTAATGTCCGTCAGCTCCATGGATAATCCCTGCAACTGCAGAGCCAGCTGGGCTACTGGATCCATGGTAACTGGAGATAATTTTTAGGGCCAGTGAAAATGTCACGCTGTCTAATGATATGTGTACAATGTCAGTAAACTATTAATACAGGAACAACACTCTATACAACAACTAGTATAGCAACATCAGCATGTAAGTATAGAATAGATTTACCTGACACGATATCTGCTGAACTCAGGGTTAATCTTGAGGACTTGATGAGCTGAAACAGGAAAGAGGTGGACCGGGATCTAACCTGACCCTAAACTGGGGTCCTAACTAATCCCTCACTTTGGAGGTACTGATAATGGTTCAGAGGTCCAAGTCTCCAACCTAACCCTGTCTCCTATCAGAACCTGAACCCTGTAATCAGTCCTAAGAAGGATCCTGACTACCACCAAAGGGATATGGGCTGATCTTAGCTAAATACACAGATTAGACATATAAGACAGACAGGATAACACTCGCTTGCATACACACTCAAACACCAAAGGAACATAAATGGTCTGGGAAATAAACTCTAACCAAGTTGAGCTTAGAACAACTAAGGAGCTCACAACTAAAGTCTATACAGATTCATTCCTATCTGTGGTCTGCATGAAGGTTTCACTGGCAACTCCCCAAGCAGACAACCAGAAATTTAAAGGAGACCAATCAACAAATAATCAATTGCAGCTGGGAGAAACTGCACCCAGTCCCAGCACCGAGCACAGACAGAATTAAGTCCCTAGCTGCCAAACACAAAGAAACAGCAGCTCAGCTGTGAGAAGTCAAAATGTGCAACCGCGACGATCTTCGTGGCAATGCACACATGACAGACGAGTCCCATGTTGATACAGTAAAGATGTGTATCTTTGTACCGTGTTCGCCAGTAGATAGAAAAATATTCAGAGCTGAGAGTCCTCAGTGGCTGATACCTTCTAATGGCTAACTGAAAAGATGGAAACAAATCGCAGCTCTGGAGACTACTCAGGTCTCTTCATCAGGCGAAGACTAAGGGTCCCGTCACACTCTTCAATGTCCCAGCGATCCCACCAACGATACGACGTGGATGGGATCGCTGGGACATCGTTAGCTGATCGCTGGTGAGCTGTCACATGGGCAGACTCACCAGCGATCAGGACCAGCGAGCATGCTGGTTTCCAGGGTAAACAGCGGGTAACTAAGCACGAGGCACCTAGTTACCCGATATGTATCCTAGATACCGGCTCTCAGCGCTCTACAGCAGAAGCTGGGAGCCGGTAACCAGGGTACATATCGGGTAACTAGGTGCCGCGCGGCACATAGTTACCCAATATGTACCCTAGATACCGGCTCTCGGCGCTCTACAGAAGCTGGGAGCCGGTAACCAGGGTACATATCGGGTAACTAAGCGCCACGCGGCACATAGTTACCCAATATGTACCCTAGATACCGGCTCTCGGCGCTCTACAGAAGCTGGGAGTCGGTAACCAGGGTACATATCGGGTAACTAAGCGCCACGCGGCACATAGTTACCCAATATGTACCCTAGATACCGGCTCTCGGCGCTCTACAGAAGCTGGGAGCCGGTAACCAGGGTACATATCGGGTAACTAAGCGCCACGCGGCACATAGTTACCCAATATGTACCCTAGATACCGGCTCTCGGCGCTCTACAGAAGCTGGGAGCCAGTAACCAGGGTACATATCGGGTAACTAAGCGCCATGCGGCACATAGTTACCCAATATGTACCCTAGATACCGGCTCTCGGTGCTCTACAGAAGCTGGGAGCTGGTAACCAGGGTACATATCGGGTAACTAAGTGCCGCGCGGTGCTTAGTTACCCGATATGTACATTGGATACCAGCTCGCTGATCTTTGGTGTCCCGCTGTCACACACAGCGATGCGCGCTGGCCAGCGGGAGACCAATGATGAAAAAATGGTCCAGGCCATTCAATGATGATCAGCGATACCCAGCAGGGGGGCTGGTCGTCGCTGTGTGTCACACATAGCGAGATCGCTGGCTAGGTCGCTATTGCGTCACAAAATCGGTGACTCTTCAGCGATCTCGCTTAGCGTGACGGGGGCTTAATGCAAAATCTGAAGAATCACATATTTATACACAACACAGCACAGAAATAATGCAATAGATAAGACAAGTGACGTGAAGCAGAACTGTCATTATGGGAGAGGGATGAACATAAATATAGGAACAGTTCATAGATAAGGTTCTAGTGTGTTATAGAGGCCGGACACGAAAATGGAGAGATAGTGGGGAGGCTGACATGACGATGGGAGGGACGATAAGACTGCAAGGGGGGGTGGGTTTAGGATGGGATGACGAATAAGGGGACAGGGGGCTTAGGGAGGAAATGACCTAGGGAGGTGTGGTCAGGGAGGACAAAAGGACAGGGCAAAGGGCGTTTAACCCTCTTTGTCCTCAGCTGCCCTTACAAGGAGGAAGAAATTCCCTCAGCTCCACAGCCAGCACGAAGGTACCCCCCCGGGCCCCAGGCGCTACCCCCTTCTTACCGGGATGGAGGCGCTGTTCCAGGACCTCGAGGCAGCGTCCAGCCAGCACCCTCCGGGATGGCTGTGTGGCGCCTCTGAGGGTTCAGTCGCCACAGAGGTGTTGCATCTCTCCCAAAGGTGTGACATCTGACTCTCAGGTAAGGAGGAAGCACTCCTAGGACTCCACACTTGCATCCAACACACCATGCCAGCTGAGCATACGGACGTACCCTTCGGGAGGATGGTCTGACTCTGCTTGGTTAGCAAAGGGTGTAGTTATGGGTGGGTGGAATTAGCATCAGCATTTAGGCTGCGTGTGAGAATAGAGAGCAGACAGTCACTGACTGAGTCTCTGTCTGAGTTCACCTCAGGAAGCAACCGCTGAAGCGAAAGGGTCCGAAAAGGCTCGGAAGTTGGTTTATCCATCCATGGACCCCATCCTGAAGAAGGAAGGACCAAGGCCGTCAGGAAGCGGCCCCTAGACTAGTGGGAAAGCTTCACGCCCTGCTAGTAAGCCGACGGCGGTGATCACTCTATGGGTCACGGCCACCTACCACCAGCATCTCCTTCAAGTCAGAGAGCACTACGGGGTCAAGTATGCACAGAATTGATCTGTTAACCGAAAGGGCCCACAGCTTCGGGACTGAGAGTTTGTGTGGTGAGGTGCTAGGAAGAAAGGAGTAAAGAGCACAGAGAGTAAAGGCCAGAAAGGAACATACTGAAAGGGAGTCTTGGGAAGTGCGACCAATCTACCTGGGGGTTGCTGGACCACTCTCCCAGAGGACACAGTGCCAGGCGGGCATCTGTCTTGCTGGCAACAGACTGTGAGTAAAAACCCTGAACTGCACTTGGACTGCCTCCCTCATTCCAGCGTCGCACATCTCCCTGCTACACTCCTCAGCACCATTCCTAAAATATACACCATCTATCTGCCCTGGAAGGACACAGCCTCACCTGTAGGAGGTTTATCATCTAGCTGAATAACACCATCCCTTCCAGAGGACCTGCACAGCAGCGCTGGTCACCCTGACCAGATACTACAGGTGGCATCACGAATCACTACACGAACATTATCCCCTGTAAATACATCCCCTTTTTGGTGAGCGCCAAGGGCAACGGACCGAGCCGTGGCCGCCGTGACATCCCCCATAGAAATCAACGGGCTCGGGTCCGAGTACCCCACAGCCCTGGCGGCTCATCTATCTGGTGTCACGAACAGGATTCCAAAGCGCGTTATAACCGAGTCCTGTGTGCCTATTCTGAACTGTTTATTGTGCAAGAGGCTTTATTGCGAATTTGTGGAACTTTGCTGCCATATTTGCGCCATGAGGCGCTGGTGAAGACGAAGGGTATATCTTCGTGGGCGTGAGCTCAACTCTGGGGCGCGAAAATAATGACCGTCCAGTTCAAATGCTTCTGCAATGTCCGAACATGCCCCACGGTGAAGGAGATCCGCCTCCTGGTCCTCTTTGGTGGGAGGAAGAGGACAAGGAAACCCTGCCCCTCTACTAAACAGCGGGAATCTCCCCATGATGAAGAGACTAACTTCCTGATCAAGATGGCGACCAATGGCGACTTGGAGAGTGAGGGAGCGGAGGAACGCACCTTCCCCCAGGAGATTTCCCCATCACTGAGCTGCCCGCGTTGCCGGAGGATGTCAGCACCCTCCCTGACCCTGATGCAGATGCTGAACTGGCCCGGCACCAGGAGGAAGCGGAGAACATGGAGCGGAGCTGGCAGGCCCTGACGCTGTGTCTGAACCCGCCGCTGGAGCCGAAGCAGCCGCTCCGCTGACCCGTCACCTGGAGCAAAAGAGGACCCCTGCACCGCTGCTGACACCACAGCGGAGACGCCAGGCCCGGCGGAGGAATCGGTGGCGAACCCTCTCCCCATGCCGCCTGCAGGTGAGCCCGGCAGGCCGCCAGCACCCCCGGAGGGAGACAGGCCCTGCGGCTTAGAGGACCGGAGCGAACCGGCTCTGCGGCCAGCCCCAGCACCTGTCCGTGCTAGAGCTGCCGGCTGGCACCCAAGTGACACCCGGTGTCGCTCCCACTAAGTAAATGATAACCCAGATAGGGTCTGCTATTTGTATATAATGTTACCTGTTAGTGTTCTACATTTCTGGAACTTTGTGACCATGGACAATGCTGGTCCGCAAACTTTTCTGTATATAGTTTGGCACCTCTTTAGGTGCTCCCTCTTGGTTTTACGTAAGCTATTACAGTGCACTGACTGCACACTACCTCAGAAGGCAAAAGCCCGTTAGGTGTGGCCGAAGACGAGGTCTGCTGAAGGAGACCAATTATGTCTTGCAGCCCACCCAAGACCAACGTGGGAGGTTTGGAGCGGGCCCTCCACAAGCACAAGTAAATGCTACTGTCTTATTGCACTTTATTTTGCCTAACCTAAAGAGAGTTTGATAAATGTTATTTATGCAACGTTTAATCTGAAGTGCCTCCCATAAAGGGAAGATGAGTTTTGAAATTTTTTTTCTATTAATGCGCACATTATAAAAAATTTGCATGTTTCTGTATCAACCTTTACTCTGTTTCAGCCCGTGGACGTGCTGTGTTTAACGGGGGGGAATGTGGCACCCCTGAGGGTTCAGTCGCCACAGAGGTGTTGCATCTCACCCAGAGGTGTGACACTTGACTCTCAGGTAAGGAGGAAGCACCCCACACTTGCATCCAACACACCATGCCAGCTGAGCATACGGACGTACCCTTCGGGAGGATGGTCTGACTCTGCTTGGTTAGCAAAGGGTGTAGTTATGGGTGGGTGGAGTTAGCAGCAGCACTTAGGCTGCGTGTGAGAATAGAGAGCATACAGTCACTGACTGAGTCTCCGTCTGAGTTCACCTCAGGAAGCAACTGCTAGAGTCAGCAAAAGGATCCGAAAAGGCACGGACGTTGGTTTATCCATCCGTGGTCCCCATCCTGAAGAAGGAAGGACCAAGGCCATCAGGGAGCGGCCCCTAGACTAGACTTCACGCCCTGCTAGTAAGCCGACGGCGGTGATCACTCTATGGGTGTTAGGATTTGAACCTGTGAACCATGGCTTGCTAGTCTGTTCCTTTGCTGTGGAGCTATTCGGAACTTGAATAACTTCAGCCTGAAACCATATGAGCTTCGTTTGGGATAGAGATCATCACCTGCCCTGCTATATTGTTCCCGCCCTGATTGAGACTGATTGGAAAAGATCATCACCTGCCCTGCTGATTGTTCCCGCCCTGATTGAGACTGATTGGATAGAGATCATCACCTGCCCTGCTGATTGTTCCCGCCCTGATTGAGACTGATTGGATAGAGATCATCACCTGCCCTGCTGATTGTTCCCTCCCTGATTGGATAGAGATCATCACCTGCTCTGATTGTTCTCGCCCTGATTAAGTCTGATTGGATAGAGATCATCACCTGCCCTGCTGATTGTTCCCGCCCTGATTGGACCTGCTATATATACCTGGCCAGTGCAGCTTCCTGTTGCTGAATATATTGTGGTGCTCAGTCTGAGTGAAGCATTATCTGAGCTCCTGATCTGGAAGGTGTTCTGCTGGCGCCTTCCTGCGTCTTGTGGAAACCCTGCTGTTCCTACCTCGAACTTCCATCACCTAAACGGACTTGGTGCTTGTGTTTGATCTCGGCCGGCCCGTGCTCGGGCGGGCTCCAGCATCTGCCGACATAGTGATCTACCACCGCCATATACGGCACTTCCAGAAGTCCTTCCACGGTCCGGTCAGGTCACCTGCACACTTCTGCTCCGGCCACTGACCTCCAGTCCAGTATCGCCAGTAACGTGACAGAATATTCAGCCTCTCAAAAATGGAGGCCGCTGGAGCAGAAACTATGGATACACGTGTCAGGAAACTACAGGGTGCAATGTCCAGTCTGCACACCGAACAGATGAATGGAAAATTACGGATGGACGCATTTATTGCACAAAGCGATCATAATGTCCAGAATCACCAACAAGCTATCCATGATCTGCAGAATGTGTTGACTGCTCGAATTACACAGCTAGAAGGACAAGCTTCCGTCTCAGCGTCTGCCACGCCCCCCAAGCTACCACCTTTTCGTTTTGGCGGTGATCGAGATAAATTTTGTGGATTTTTGAATCAATGTTACCTGTTCTTCGATACACATGCTAATCAGTTCCCGACTGATAGGTCAAAGGTGCTATGCATCATTATGCTGTTAACTCACAAAGCGATCGCTTGGGCTAATCCTCTGATTGAGACTCGGGACGCACGTTTAGACAATCTGAACGAGTTTATTCGAGCGATGCAGCAGATGTTTGATGACCCAAACCGTGCAGCTACTGCTGAATCAACGTTGCTGGCATTACGACAAGGCAAACGCCCCGTCGCAGAGTATGCTATGGAGTTTAGGAGGTGGGCCGTCGACACTGAATGGAATAATGCAGCAAAAGTAACTTTCTTTAAAAGAGGACTTTCTAGTGCAGTAAAGGACGAACTTGCCCGTGGAGAGACCCCTTCGGATCTGGATGATTTCATCAAGCATTGCATCCGGGTTGACACCCGTCTGTCTGAACGACGACAAGAGAAGTGGACCTCCATGAATCGTTCAACTAACTCTTATAACTCCTCCCTGCCATCGGTCACTAAAGAAGTGCCTAGCCGGAATGTCCGAGATACAGAACTAGAGCCAATGCAAGTGGATGCGATCCAGAGACAAGCGAGTGCAGAACGAAGAGAACAGAGATTTAAAGAGAATCTATGTCTGTACTGCGGGGAAAGAGAATCTATGTCTGTACTGCGGGGAAGCAGGACATTTTCTTATTAACTGTCCAAGTTGTCCCACAAACCGTTCAAGAAAAATGGTGGTGGCCATAATGGATCCTGATTCTTCCGACGAGGAGTCTTTCATCTCAGAGACTGATTACGCTAAAGATGAGATCCAGTCCATATCATCCATAGTTCCACCTACCAGGAAGGAGAACCGAGAATCCAGCGGGATGTTCATGGATTCTGCATTTGCTCAAAATCATGGCATAGCTGTGCAGAAAAGACGTTCACCTATTGTGATGGAGACGGTAGATGGATCTCCACTGAATTCGGGGCCAGTGGATCATGAGACAGGACTTTTGGAGATCTATATTGAGCCGCAGCATCGTGAGATGTTGACATTCCTAATTATTTCTTCTCCACATTTTCCCATCATTTTAGGTTTGCCCTGGTTGCAGAAGCACAATCCTATCATCGATTGGGAGATGAAGAAGATCAGTTTCCCCGAAAAGGAAGTTCAAGCGGTGGTTCCCAGTGAGTCCACATTAGAAGAGTTCAGAATCCAGAATTGCCTCAGCTCCCAGCGGTGTATGAAGATTTCTTGGATGTCTGTGACAAGAAGGGAGCGGATACACTTCCTCCGCATCGACCATACGACTGCCCAATAGAACTATTCCCGGGGGCGGCTATACCGTTTGGAACTATCTACCCTTTAGCGGGTCCTGAACTGAAGGCTCTCAAAGAATTTATTGATGAAAATCTAAGCAAAAAATTCATTCGTCCATCATCCTCGCCCGCTGGAGCCCCTATATTCTTTGTCAAGAAGAAGGATGGAACATTAAGGCCAGTAGTGGACTACAGGGAGCTTAAAGTCACGGTAAAAAATCGTTATCCTCTACCGTTGATCCGAAACTAATAGAAAGAGTACAAAGTGCGAAGATCTTCACTAAGTTAGATTTACGTGGGGCATACAATTTAGTACGTATAAAGCCTGGGGATGAATGGAAGACAGCTTTTCGTACCCGATACGGACACTTTGAAAGTCTAGTGATGCCCTTCGGACTCGCTAATGCTCCAGCTACCTTCCAGCACCTGGCAAATGATATTTTCCGAGACCTGTTGGATCAGTTCGTGGTCGTTTATCTAGATGACATCCTGATCTTTTCAAACTCTATGGAGGAACATCAGACGCACGTAAGACAAGTGCTCCAATGGTTAAGGGAGAATTCGCTATATATTAAATTAGAAAAATGTGAATTCCATCAAGAAGAGATTCAGTTCTTGGGATACGTCATTTCACCTCAAGGATTACGGATGGATGCTAAGAAAATGCAAGCTATCACCGAGTGGCCTATCCCTAAAAATGTGAAAGAAGTTCAGCGTTTTGTGGGGTTCGCCAACTTCTACAGACGTTTTATTAAGAATTTTTCAGAAATCGTGGTACCCATCACGCAACTAACAAAAAAAGGAGATAAATTCATCTGGACACCCCAAGCGCAAGAAGCGTTCTCTCGTTTAAAAACGAAATTCACAACGGCTCCCATATTACGCCATCCTGACCCTGAATTGGCTTTTATCATCGAGATGGATGCTTCAGACTGTGCGGTCGGCGCTATCCTCTCCCAGAGCACAGGGGAAAAGAAGTTGCTGCATCCATGTGCATTTTTCTCACAACGTATGTCTGTAGCCGAAAAGAACTATGACGTGGGAAATAAAGAATTGCTCGCCATCATATCAGCATTCAAGAGTGGAGACATCATCTCAAAGGGACTGCACAGCAAATTTTGGTGTTGACCGATCATCGCAATCTAGAGTTTATCAGGTCTGCAAAATGCCTCTCTCCTCGGCAGACCCGTTGGAGTCTGTTTTTGAATCAATTCAATTTTGTAATTTCATATCGGCCAG
This sequence comes from Oophaga sylvatica, assembly GCA_033576555.1. Lineage (NCBI taxonomy): Eukaryota > Metazoa > Chordata > Amphibia > Anura > Dendrobatidae > Oophaga > Oophaga sylvatica. Next base: position 23,799 of record JARQOD010004156.1, on the reverse strand, counting down.
GCTCCCGTAACAAGAAAGCAGACGCATTATCCAGAATGTTTTCAACCGAGGCTAACCTTGTAACAACACCCAAACCATTGTGGCAGATACTAAGATCTTGGGAGTAATACATGATGGAGATTTGCTGGAAGATTTGAAGGCAGCATACGAAACAGACTCGTTTCTATCACATCCATCAGGGGACGTGCATCTATTTTTTAAAAATCAAGTATGGACTGATGGTCGACGACTATATGTACCAGAAGCAGCTCGGTTAAGAGTCCTACAACTAGTGCACGATTCTAAAATTGCAGGGCACAAAGGGACACAGAAAACGCAGGAGTTTTTGTCACGTTTCTTTTGGTGGCCGAACTTTCAAGAAGACGTGAAGAAGTACATTAATTCCTGTGACATCTGTGCCAGATATAAGACTCCACGTGCATCCCCTATGGGACTATTGCAGCCTCTCGCCATCCCAACACGACCGTGGGGATCGATTTCAATGGACTTTATAGTAGATCTACCAGAGTCCAAGGGAAAGACATCCATTCTGGTAGTAGTGGATCGACTTACAGTCATGGCCAAAAGTTTTGAGAATGACACAAATATTAATTTTTACAAAGTCTACTGCTTCACTTTTTCTAATGGCAATTTGCATATACTCCAGAATGTTATAAAGAGTGATCAGCTTAACAGCAATTACTTGTAAAGTCAATATTTGGCTAGAAAATGAACTTTATCCCCCAAAACACATTTCAACATCATTGCAGCCCTGCCTTAAAAGGACCAGCTAACCTCTTTTCAGTGATTTCTCCATTAACCCAGGTGTGGGTGTTGATGAGGACATGACTGGAGATCAATCTGTCATGATTAAGTAAGAATGAGACCACTGGACACTTTAAAAGGAGGCTGGTGCTTGGCATCATTGTTTCTCTTCTGTTAACCATGGTTATCTCTAAAGAAACACGTGCAGTCATCATTGCAATGCACAAAAATGGCCTAACAGGGAAGAGTATCGCAGCTAGAAAGATTGCACCTCAGTCAACAATCTATCGCATCATCAAGAACTTCAAGGAGAGAGGTTCCATTGTTGCCAAAAAGGCTCCAGGGCGCCCAAGAAAGACCAGCAAGCGCCAGGACCGTCTCTTAAAAGTGTTTCAGCTGCAGGATCGGGCTACCAGCAGTGCAGAGCTTGCTCAGGAATGGCAGCAGGTAGGTGTGAGTGCATCTGCACGCACTGTGAGGCGGAGACTCTTGGAGCAAGGCCTGGTCTCAAGGAGGGCAGCAAAGAAGCCACTTCTCTCCAGAAAAAACATCATGGACAGACTGATATTCTGCAAAAGGTACAGGCAGTGGACTGCTGAGGACTGGGGTAAAGTTATTTTCTCTGATGAATCCCCTTTTCGATTGTTTGGGACATCAGGAAAACGCCACATTCGGAGAAGACAAGGTGAGCGCTACCACCAGTCTTGTCTCATGTCAACTGTTAAGCGTCCTGAAACCATTCATGTGTGGGGTTGCTTCTCAGCCAAGGGAATCGACTCTCTCACAGTCTTGCCTAAAAACACAGCCATGAATAAAGAATGGTACCAGAATGTCCTCCAAGAGCAACTTCTCCCAACCTTCCAAGAGCAGTTTGGCGATCAACAATGCCTTTTCCAGCATGATGGAGCACCTTGCCATAAAGCAAAGGTGATAACTAAATGGCTCAGGGAACAAAACATAGAGATTTTGGGTCCATGGCCTGGAAACTCCCAGATCTTAATCCCATTGAGAACTTGTGGTCAATCATCAAGAGACGGGTGGACAAACAAAAACCTAAAAATTCTGACAAAATGAAAACATTGATTGTGCAAGAATGGACTTCTATCAGTCAGGATTTGGTCCAGAAGTTGGTTGAGAGCATGCCAGGGAGAATTGCAGAGGTCCTGAAGAAGAAGGGTCAACACTGCAAATATTGACTTGCTGCATTAACTCATTCTAACTGTCAATATAAGCTTTTGTTACTCATATGTTTGCAATTATTATATTTCTGTCTGTGATAAAAACATCTGTCAAACACACATAAAAACCAGAGGGCAGCAGATCATGTGAAAATAGAATATTTGTGTCATTCTCAAAACTTTTGACCATGACTGTACAAAAGCAGCGCATTTCATCCCATGTTCAGGTCTGCCTTCAGCAAAAGATACAGCTGATCTGATAATTTGCAATGTTTTTCGCCTCCACGGAGTGCCGGATGAAGTCGTTTCAGATCGAGGTGTGCAATTTACATCCAAATTTTGGCACAGTTTATGCTCAGCGCTAGACATCAAAGTACGATTGTCAACCGATTACCATCCGCAATCTAACGGCCAGACAGAACGTACAAATCAGACGCTGGAGCAGTATCTTCGTTGTTATATTTGCCATCTGCAAGACGACTGGGTGGATCTTCTGCCATTTGCGGAATTTTCTTATAATAATTCACAGAATGCCTCTACGAAACAGACGACATTTTTTGCAAATCTTGGATATCACCCAAACATCCTTCCCAAAAATCCTGTGGCACCATTAATACCAGCAGTCGCAGAAAGAATCTCTCTGCTACAGCAAAATCTGAATGTTCTGAAAGACACTCTAAAGGAAGCTCAGGAGAAATATAAAAAAGCGGCTGACAGGTATCGGAGACCCACTCCCACGTTTAGGATTGGAGATCGAGTGTGGTTATCCACTAAGAATTTGAAATTGAAGATTCCTTCTCCTAAATTAGGACAAAAATTTGTGGGACCATACAAAATCAGTAAGATTGTGAGTCCATTGGCCGTACGTCTACAGCTACCAACATCAATGAAGATTCATCCTGTTTTTCATGTGTCGTTGTTGAAAGCCGCCACAGCCAATCCATTTCCAGAACGATCCCCTCCGCCTCCCGATGCAATTGAAGTGGACGGACAGGAGCAGTTTGTGGTGGAAAAGATCTTGGATTCCCGAATACACAGAAATAGTTTACAATATTTAATCAAATGGCAGGGCTACAACACGGAGGAAAATTCATGGGAACCAGTAAGCAACGTCAATGCTCCTCGTTTGATTAGACAATTTAATCAGCGGTATCCTGCAAAGCCTGGGCAAGTTGCGTCCAGAGGCCGCCGTTAAGAGGGGAGTATTGTTAGGATTTGAACCTGTGAACCATGGCTTGCTGGTCTGTTCCTTTGCTGTGGAGCTATTCGGAACTTGTATAACTTCAGCCTGAAAACCATATGAACTTCATCTGGGATAGAGATCATCACCTGCCCTGCTGATTGTTCCACCCTGATTAAGACTGATTGGATAGAGATCATCACCTGCTCTGCTGATTGTTCCCGCCCTGATTGAGACTGATTGGATAGAGATCATCACCTGCCCTGTGATTGTTCTCACCCTGATTAAGACTGATTGGATAGAGATCATCACCTGCTCTGCTGATTGTTCCCGCCCTGATTGAGACTGATTGGATAGAGATCATCACCTGCTCTGCTGATTGTACCCGCCTTGATTGAGACTGATTGGATAGAGATCATCACCTGCCCTGCTGATTGTTCCCGCCCTGATTGAGATGATTGGATAGAGATCATCACCTGCCTGCTGATTGTTCTCACCTGATTGAGACTGATTGGATAGAGATCATCACCTGCCCTGCTGATTGTTCCACCCTGATTAAGACTGATTGGATAGGATCATCACCTGCTCTGCTGATTGTCCCTGCCTTGATTGAGACTGATTGGATAGAGATCATCACCTGCCCTGCTGATTGTTTCACCCTGATTAAGACTGATTGGATAGAGATCATCACCTGCTCTGCTGATTGTCCCGCCCTGATTGAGACTGATTGGATAGAGATCATCACCTGCCCTGCTGATTGTTCCACGCCTGATTAAGACTGATTGGATAGAGATCATCACCTGCCCTGCTGATTGTTCTCACCCTGATTAAGACTGATTGGATAGAGATCATCACCTGCTCTGCTGATTGTTCCCCCTGATTGAGACTGATTGGATAGAGATCATCACCTGCTCTGCTGATTGTTCCGCCTGATTAGACTGATTGGATAGAGATCATCACCTCCCTGCTGATTGTTCCCGCCCTGATTGAGACTGATTGGATAGAGATCATCACCTGCCCTGCTGATTGTTCTCACCCTGATTAAGACTGATTGGATAGAGATCATCACCTGCTCTGCTGATTGTCCCGCCTGATTGAGACTGATTGGATAGAGATCATCACCTGCTCTGCTGATTGTCCTGCCTTGATTGAGACTGATTGGATAGAGATCATCACTGCCTGCTGATTGTTCTCGCCTGATTAGACTGATTGGATAGAGATCATCACCTGCCCTGCTGATTGTTCCCTCCTCTGATTGAGATGATTGGATAGAGATCATCACCTGCTCTGCTGATTGTTCCCGCCCTGATTGAGACTGATTGGATAGAGATCATCACCTGCCTGCTGATTGTTCCCCCTGATGAGACTGATTGGATAGAGATCATCACTGCCTGCTGATTGTTCTCACCTGATTAAGACTGATTGGATAGAGATCATCACCTGCCTGCTGATTGTTCCCCCTGATTAAGACTGATTGGATAGAGATCATCACCTGCCTGCTGATTGTCCCGCCTTGATTGAGACTGATTGGATAGAGATCATCACCTGCCCTGCTGATTGTTCCTGCCCTGATTAGACTGATTGGATAGAGATCATCACCTGCTCTGCTGATTGTTCCCGCCTTGATTGAGACTGATTGGATAGAGATCATCACCTGCCCTGCTGATTGTTCCCGCCTGATAAGACTGTTGGATAGAGATCATCACCTGCCTGCTGATTGTTCCCCCTGATTGAGACTGATTGGATAGAGTCATCACCTGCCCTGCTGATTGTTCTCACCCTGATTAAGACTGATTGGATAGAGATCATCACCTGCCTGCTGATTGTTCCCCTTGATTGAGACTGATTGGATAGAGATCATCACCTGCTCTGCTGATTGTTCCTGCCTGATTGAGACTGATTGGATAGAGATCATACCTGCCCTGCTGATTGTTCTCGCCCTGATTAAGACTGATTGGATAGAGATCATCACCTGCCTGCTGATTGTTCCCGCCTCTGATTGAGACTGATTGGATAGAGATCATCACCTGCCTGCTGATTGTTCTCCGCCTGATTAGACTGATTGGATAGAGTCATCACCTGCCCTGCTGATTGTTCTCCCCTGATTAAGACTGATTGGATAGAGATCATCACCTGCCTGCTGATTGTTCTCCACCTGATTAGACTGATTGGATAGAGATCATCACCTGCTCTGCTGATTGTTCCCGCCTGATTGAGACTGATTGGATAGAGTCATCACTGCCTGCTGATTGTCCCCCTGATTAGACTGATTGGATAGAGATCATCACCTGCCCTGCTGATTGTCCCTGCCTTGATTGAGACTGATTGGATAGAGATCATCACCTGCTCTGCTGATTGTCCCTGCCTTGATTGAGACTGATTGGACTGATTGGATAGAGATCATCACCTGCCCTGCTGATTGTTCTCGCCCCTGATTAAGACTGATTGGATGAGATCATCACCTGCTCTGCTGATTGTTCCCCCTGATTGAGACTGATTGGATAGAGATCATCACCTGCTCTGCTGATTGTTCCCGCCTGATTGAGACTGATTGGATAGAGATCATCACTGCCCTGCTGATTGTTCTCACCCTGATTAAGACTGATTGGATAGAGATCATCACCTGCCCTGCTGATTGTTCTCACCCTGATTAAGACTGATTGGATAGAGATCATCACCTGCTCTGCTGATTGTTCCCGCCCTGATTGAGACTGATTGGATAGAGATCATCACCTGCCCTGCTGATTGTTCCCCCTGATTGAGACTGATTGGATAGAGATCTCACCTGCCCTGCTGATTGTTCCCAGCCTTGATTGAGACTGATTGGATAGAGATCATCACCTGCCTGCTGATTGTCCTGCCTTGATTGAGACTGATTGGATAGAGATCATCACCTGCCTGCTGATTGTTCTCGCCCTGATTAAGACTGATTGGATAGAGATCATCACCTGCCTGCTGATTGTTCCTCCTCTGATTGAGACTGATTGGATAGAGATCATCACCTGCCTGCTGATTGTTCTCCACCTGATTAAGACTGATTGGATAGAGATCATCACCTGCCCTGCTGATTGTTCTACCCTGATTAAGACTGATTGGATAGAGATCATCACCTGCTCTGCTGATTGTCCCTGCCTTGATGAGACTGATTGGATAGAGATCATCACCTGCCTGCTGATTGTTCGCCCTGATTAAGACTGATTGGATAGAGATCATCACCTGCTCTGCTGATTGTTCCGCCCTGATTAGAGACTGATTGGATAGAGATCATCACCTGCCCTGCTGATTGTTCCCCCTGATTGAGACTGATTGGATAGAGATCATCACCTGCCTGCTGATTGTTCTCCCCTGATTAAGACTGATTGGATAGAGATCATCACCTGCCGCTGATTGTTCTCCCTGATTAGACTGATTGGATAGAGATCATCACCTGCCTGCTGATTGTCTCACCTGATTGAGACTGATTGGATAGAGATCATCACCTGCTCTGCTGATTGTTCCCGCCTTGATTGAGACTGATTGGATAGAGATCATCACCTGCCCTGCTGATTGTTCCCGCCCTGATTGAGACTGATTGGATAGAGATCATCACCTGCCCTGCTGATTGTTCCCTCTCTGATTGAGACTGATTGGATAGAGATCATCACCTGCTCTGCTGATTGTTCCCGCCCTGATTGAGACTGATTGGATAGAGATCATCACCTGCCCTGCTGATTGTTCTCCCTGATTAAGACTGATTGGATAGAGATCATCACCTGCCCTGCTGATTGTTCTCCCCTGATTAAGACTGATTGGATAGAGATCATCACCTGCTCTGCTGATTGTTCCTGCCTGATTGAGACTGATTGGATAGAGATCATCACCTGCTCTGCTGATTGTTCCGCCTGATTAGACTGATTGGATAGAGATCATCACCTGCTCTGCTGATTGTCCCTGCCTGATTGGACTGATTGGATAGAGATCATCACCTGCTTGCTGATTGTCCCTGCCTGATTGTAGACTGATTGGATAGAGATCATCACCTGCCTGCTGATTGTTCTCGCCCTGATTAAGACTGATTGGATAGAGATCATCACCTGCCTGCTGATTGTTCCCCTTGATTGAGACTGATTGGATAGAGATTCATCACTGCTCTGCTGATTGTTCCCGCCTGATTGAGACTGATTGGATAGAGATCATCACCTGCCCTGCTGATTGTTTCACCGCTGATTAGACTGATTGGATAGAGATCATCACCTGCCTGCTGATTGTTCTCGCCTGATTAAGACTGATTGGATAGAGATCATCACCTGCCTGCTGATTGTTCCGCCCTGATTGGACTGATTGGATAGCATATCACTGCCTGCTGATTGTCCGCTGATTGAGACTGATTGGATAGAATATCACTGCCTGCTGATGTTCGCCCTGATGAGCTGATGGTAGAGTTACGCCCTGCTGATTTTCTCCCTGATTAGATGATTGGATGAGATCATCACCTGCTCGACTTGTGCTTGTGATGATTTGGCTCGCCTGCTGATGTCCATCTGACTGATTGGATAGAGATCTCACCTCCCTGCTGATTGTTCCGCCCTGATTAAGACTGATTTGGGTAGAGATCATCCCTGCCCTGCTGATGTTCCCTCTTGATTGAGACTGATTGGATAGAGTCATCACCTGCTCTGCTGATTGTTCCGCCTGATTGAGACTGATTGGATAGAGATCATCACCTGCCCTGCTGATTGTTCTCGCCCTGATTAAGACTGATTGGATAGAGATCAACACCTGCCCGCTGATTGTTCCCCTGATTGAGACTGATTGGATGATCATCCTGCCCTGCTGATGTTCTCACCCTGATTAAGACTGATTGGATAGAGATCATCACCTGCTCTGCTGATTGTTCCCGCTGATTGAGACTGATTGGATGAGATCATCACCCGCTCTGTGATTGTACCCGCCTTGATGGAAATGATTGGATAGAGATCATCACCTGCCCTGCTGATTGTTCCGCCTGATTGAGACTGATTGGATGAGATCTCACTGCCTGTGATTGTACCGCTTGATTGAGACTGATGGTAGAGATCATCACCTGCCCTGCTGATTGTTCCCCCCTGATGAGACTGATGTAGAGATATCCCTGCATGTGATGTTTCGCCTGATTGAGATGTTGGATAGAGATCATCATGCCCTGCTGATGTTCCGCCCTGATTGAGACTGATTAGTAGAACATCACTGCCCCGCTGATTGTTTCGCCGATAAGACTGATTGGATAGAGATCATCACCTGCCCTGCTGATGTTCCCTCCTGATTGAGACTGATTGGATAGAGATCATCACCTGCTCAGCTGATTTTCCTGCCCTGATTAAGACTGATTGGACCTGCTATTATACCTGGCCCTGTGCAGCTTCCTGTTGCTAAGTATATTGTGGTGCTCAGTCTAAATGGGTATGCCACACTAAACAATATCGCTAACGGGATCGCTAAAAAAACGTCACTATTTAGCGATCCCGTTAGCGATGTTGTTCCTTGCGGCATCTGCCAGCGACGAGCTTCCTGCTGTGATCTCGCTCGTCGCTGGAATCGTTCCGGACCCTATTTTCTCGTCGGTGCTCCCGCTGGGTAAGTATATATCGCTAGTGTGGCACCTTTTCTTAGCGATTTAGCGGTACTTTTGTACCGCTAAAGTCGTTAAGAAGATCGCTAACGGCGATAGCGTCGTTAACTATATCGCTAAATGTGGCCGCACTTAGCGATATAGAAACAATCCGCTAGCGATCGCATTAGTATGCGTCGTTATCGTGATCGCTAGCGGGATTGTTTAGTGTGGAAGTACCTTTACTGAGTGAAGCATTATCTGAGCTCCTGATCTGGAAGGTGTTCTGCTGGCGCCTTCCTGTCTCTTGTGGAAACCTTGCTGTTTTATCTCAACTTCTATCACCTAAACGGACTTGGTGCTTGTGTGTGATCTTGGCCGGCACGTGCTCGGGCGGGCTCCGGCATCTGCTGACATAGTGATCTACCACCGCCATATACTGCACTTCCAGAAGTCCTTCCATGGTCCGGTCATCTGCACACTTCTGCTCCGTCCACTGACCTCCAGTCCAGTATCGCCAGTAACGTGACAGTAGCAATACTCCGAACCTCAGTGGCAAGCTCATCCACACGGCCAGACAACTGTGCAAACTCCATTGAGAGCGAAAAAAAAATAAAAAAATCCTCCTCAGCACAAAAAAGAGGGAAAAAATGCAACAAACAGAAAAAAAAAAATCTCTGACATTTTTTTTTTTCTTTCCACACTTTTTCCCTTCTGTGAGTACCATATAATTTTCAGTTTTGGCCAGTGATACTGTTGTGTTTTGGTAGCTGAGGAGAATAAGCAAAAACGGCAATACACCAGAGAGGCTGGAACCTATTGGACTGCAGTAACCTGAACTAACCACACAACTAGAGGTAGCCATGGAGCGTTCCTACGTTGATCCTAGACGCCTCGTCACAGCCTGAGAGCTAACTACACCTAAAGGCAGAAAGATGAAAGCTATCTGCCCTGGAGCAGATCCCCAAAGAAAATAGGAAGCCCCCAAACATGTAATGGCGGTTAGACAAGAAGAGGCACGGACACAGACAGAAAATAGAATGAGCAAACGCTGGGGCCCAATCTGTCTAGACAGAAACGTACAGGAAGGGATACTCACTGCAATCCAAAAAAAACCCTTAAAAATACCAACTATTCTGATTGCAAAAACACCTAAGATCACGCGATCTCTACCACCTACATCAGATCTCTGGTGTAACAAAACTAAGCCGCAGCCACTGAAAAAACAGGAAAAAACAAATGAACAAATAACAGTGGCTTCAGATAAACTGAGAGGAGCACAAGCCCCCCCCCCCCCCAGAGGGGACCTGGCTGACCTCCACAGAAGTGCAGGGAACAATGCAAAAAGCAAGCACAAAAATAAAAGCAGAAAATATCTTATCTGATAGCAGAAGATGCAGGCAAGACTCAGCAAACTTCCAAATGAACCAGGAACCACAATTGAGACAAGAACAATTGATCACCGGCAACCATCATGGGAGGGAACCTCCCTTATATCAGACCAGTCAGAGATCCCAGATTGCCATTGCTCGCTGAAAGTTTCAGTACTGTCTGTAACCACCAGAGGGAGCCTCTGCTCAGAAACCATCTCTAGCACATTCATAACAGAGCAGTAGATGCCACAGAGCGGAGGGAGAAGGAGAAGCCACAGAGCGGAGGGAGCGGGAGAAGCCGCAGAGCGGAGGGAGAAGTAGAAGCCGTAGAGAGGAGGGAGCGGGAGACGCCGCAGAGCGGAGGGAGCAGTAGAAGCCGCAGAGCGGAGGGAGCAGTAGATGCCACAGAGTGGAGGGAGCAGGAGAAGCCGCAGAGTGGAGGGAGCAGGAGAAGCCGCAGAGCGGAGGGAGCAGGAGATGCCGCAGAGCGGAGGGAGCTGGAGAAGCCGCAGAGCGGGAGGCGGGAGACGCCGCAGAGCGGAGGGAGCAGTAGACACCACAGAGCGGAGGAAGCGGGAGACGCCAGAGAGCGGAGGGAGCGGGAGACGCCAGAGAGCGGAGGGAGCGGGAGACGTCGCAGAGCGGAGGGAGCGGGAGACGCCGCAGAGCGGAGGGAGCGGGAGACGCCGCAGAGCGGAGGGAGCGGGAGACGCCGCAGAGCGGAGGGAGCGGGAGACGCCGCAGAGCGGAGGGAGCGGGAGAAGACGCAGAGCGGAGGGAGCGGGAGACGGCGCAGAGTGGAAGGAGCGGGAGACGGCGCAGAGCGGAGGGAGAGCCGCAGAGCGGAGGGAGCGGGAGACGCCGCAGAGCGGAGGAGCGGGAGAAGACGCAGAGCGGAGGGAGCGGGAGAAGACGCAGAGCGGAGGGAGCGGGAGACGGCGCAGAGTGGAAGGAGCGGGAGACGGCGCAGAGCGGAGGGAGAAGCCGCAGAGCGGAGGGAGCAGCCGCAGAGCGGAGGGAGCGGGAGACGCCGCAGAGCGGAGGGAGCAGTAGAAGCCGCGGAGGGAGAGGGAGAAGACACAGAGCGGAGGAAGCAGTAGAAGCCGCAGATCGGAGGGAGCGGGAGACACCACAGAGTGGAGGGAGCAGGAGAAGCCGCAGAGCGGAGGGAGCATTAGAAGCCACAGAGCGGAGGGAGCAGTAGAAGTCGCAGAGCGGAGGGAGCGGGAGACGCCGCAGAGCGGAGGGAGCAGTAGAAGCCGCGGAGGGAGAGGGAGAAGACACAGAGCGGAGGAAGCAGTAGAAGCCGCAGATCGGAGGGAGCGGGAGACACCACAGAGTGGAGGGGAGCGGGGAGAAAAGCCGCAGAGCGGAGGGAGCATTAGAAGCCACAGAGCGGAGGGAGCAGTAGAAGTCGCAGAGCGGAGGGGAGCGGGAGAAGCCGCAGAGCGGAGGGAGCAGGAGACGCCGCAGAGCGGAGGGAGCAGGAGACACCGCAGAGCGGAGGTAGAAGACGCAGAGCGGAGGAAGCAGTAGAAGACGCAGAGCGGAGGGAGAGGAGTGAAGCCGCAGAGAGCGGAGGGAACGGGAGAAGACGCAGGGCGGAGGGAGCGGGAGAAGACGCAGAGCGGAGGGAGCGGGAGAAGACGCAGAGCGGAGGGAGCGGGAGGAAGACGCAGAGCGGAGGGAGAGGGAGAAGACGCAGAGCGGAGGGAGAGGGAGAAGACGCAGAGCGGAGGAGCTGGAGAAGCCGCAGAGTGGAGGAAGCAGTAGAAGCCGCAGAGGGGAGGGAGAGGGAGAAGACGCACAGCAGAGGAAGCAGTGAAGCCGCAGAGCGGAGCGAGAGGGAAAAGCCACAGAGCGTAGGGAGCGCTAGACGCAGCAGAGCGGAGGGAGCGGGAGACGCCGCAGAGCGGAGGTAGAAGACGCAGAGCGGAGGAAGCAGTAGAAGCCGCAGAGCGGAGGGAGAGGGTGAAGCCGCAGAGCGGAGGGAACGGGAGAAGACGCAGGGCGGAGGGAGCGGGAGAAGACGCAGGGCGGAGGGAGCGGGAGAAGACGCAGAGCGGACGGAGCGGGAGAAGACGCAGAGCGGAGGGAGAGGGTGAAGCCGCAGAGCGGAAGGAACGGGAGAAGACGCAGAGCGGAAGGAACGGGAGAAGACGCAGAGCGGAGGGAGCGGGAGAAGACGCAGAGCGGAGGGAGCGGGAGAAGACGCAGAGCGGAGGGAGCGGGAGAAGCCGCAGAGTGGAGGAAGCAGTAGAAGCCGCAGAGGGGAGGGAGAGGGAGAAGATGCACAGCAGAGGAAGCAGTAGAAGCCGCAGAGCGGAGCGAGAGGGAAAAGCCGAAGAGCGGAGGGAGCGCTATACGCAGCAGAGCGGAGGGAGCGGGAGAAGACGCAGAGCGGAGGGAGCGGGAGAAGACGCAGAGCGGAGGGAGAAGTAGAAGGGGAGACGCCACAGAGCGGAGGGAGCGGGAGACGCCACAGAGCGGTGGGAGAAGTAGAAGCCGCAGAGCGGATGGAGCAGTAGAAGTCGCAGAACGGAGCGAGCAGTAGAAGCGCAGAGCGGAGGGAGCGGGAGACGCCGCAGAGCGGAGGGAGCGGGAGTAGCTGCAGAGCGGAGGGAGTGGGAGAAGCTGCAAAGCGGAGGGAGCGGGAGACGCCGCAGAGCGGAGGGAGAAGCTGCAGAGCGGAGGAAGCAGTAGAAGCCGCAGTGCGGAGGGAGCGGGAGAAGCCGCAGTGTGGAGGGAGCGGGAAAAGCCGCAGAGCGGAGGGAGCGGGAGAAGACGCAGAGCGGAGGGAGAGGGAGAAGACGCAGAGCGGAGGGAGAGGGAGAAGACGCAGAGCGGAGGGAGAGGGAGAAGACGCAGAGCGGAGGGAGCGGGAGAAGCCGCAGAGTGGAGGAAGCAGTAGAAGCCGCAGAGGGGAGGGAGAGGGAGAAGACGCACAGCAGAGGAAGCAGTAGAAGCCGCAGAGCGGAGGAGCGGGAGAAGCCGAAGAGCGGAGGGAGCAGGAGACGCCGCAGAGCGGAGGGAGCAGGAGACGCCGCAGAGCGGAGGTAGAAGACGCAGAGCGGAGGAAGCAGTAGAAGACGCAGAGCGGAGGGAGAGGGTGAAGCCGCAGAGCGGAGGGAACGGGAGAAGACGCAGGGCGGAGGAGCGGGAGAAGACGCAGAGCGGAGGGAGCGGGAGAAGACGCAGAGCGGAGGGAGCGGGAGAAGACGCAGAGCGGAGGGAGAGGGAGAAGACGCAGAGCGGATGGAGAAGACGCAGAGCGGAGGGAGCGGGAGAAGCCGCAGAGTGGAGGAAGCAGTAGAAGCCGCAGAGGGGAGGGAGAGGGAGAAGACGCACAGCAGAGGAAGCAGTAGAAGCCGCAGAGCGGAGCGAGAGGGAAAAGCCGCAGAGCGTAGGGAGCGCTAGACGCAGCAGAGCGGAGGGAGTGGGAGACGCCGCAGAGCGGAGGTAGAAGACGCAGAGCGGAGGAAGCAGTAGAAGCCGCAGAGCGGAGGGAGAGGGTGAAGCCGCAGAGCGGAGGGAACGGGAGAAGACGCAGGGCGGAGGGAGCGGGAGAAGACGCAGGGCGGAGGGAGCGGGAGACGCCACAGAGCGGAGGGAGCGGGAGACGCCACAGAGCGGTGGGAGAAGTAGAAGCTGCAGAGCAGATGGAGCAGTAGAAGTCGCAGAACGGAGCGAGCAGTAGAAGCCGCAGAGCGGAGGGAGCGGGAGACGCCGCAGAGCGGAGGGAGCGGGAGAAGCTGCAGAGCGGAGGGAGTGGGAGAAGCTGCAAACGGAGGGAGCGGGAGACGCCGCAGAGCGGAGGGAGAAGCTGCAGAGCGGAGGAAGCAGTAGAAGCCGCAGTGCGGAGGGAGCGGGAGAAGACGCAGTGTGGAGGGAGCGGGAAAAGCCGCAGAGCGGAGGGAGCGGGAGAAGACGCAGAGCAGAGGGAGAGGCTGAAGCCGCAGAGCGGAGGGAACGGGAGAAGACGCAGGGCGGAGGAGCGGGAGAAGACGCAGAGCGGAGGGAGCGGGAGAAGCCGCAGAGTGGAGGAAGCAGTAGAAGCCGCAGAGGGGAGGGAGAAGACGCACAGCAGAGGAAGCAGTAGAAGCCGCAGAGCGGAGCGAGAGGGAAAAGCCGCAGAGCGGAGGGAGCGCTAGACGCAGCAGAGCGAGGGAGCGGGAGACGCCACAGAGCAGAGGGAGCGGGAGACGCCACAGAGCGGAGGGAGCGGGAGACGCCACAGAGCGGAGGGAGCGGGAGACGCCACAGAGCGGAGGGAGCGGGAGACACCACAGAGCGGAGGGAGCGGGAGACGCCGCAGAGCGGTGGGAGAAGTAGAAGCCGCAGAGCGGAGGGCGCAGTAGAAGTCGCAGAACGGAGGGAGCAGTAGAAGCCGCAGAGAGGAGGGAGCGGGAGACTCCGCAGAGCGGAGGGAGCTGGAGAAGCTGCAGAGCGGAGGGAGCGGGAGAAGCTGCAAAGCGGAGGGAGTGGGAGACGCCGCAGAGCGGAGGGAGAAGCTGCAGAGAGGAGGAAGCAGTAGAAGCCGCAGTGCGGAGGGAGCGGGAGAAGCCGCAGAGCTGAGGGAGAAGACGCAGAGCAGAGGAAGCAGTAAAAGCCAAAGAGCGGAGGGAGAGGGAAAAGCCGCAGAGCGGAGGGAGCGGGAGAAGACGCAGAGCGGAGGGAGCAGAAGCCGCAGAGCAGAGGGTGTAGAAGCCGCAGAGCAGAGGGTGTAGAAGCCGCAGAGCGGAGGGAGCGGGAGACGCAGCAGAGCGGAGGGGGCGGGAGACGCTGCAGAGCGGAGGGAGAAGCCGCAGAGCGGAAGGAGAAGCCGCAGAGCGGAGGAAGCAGTAGAAGCCGCAGAGCGGAGGGAGCGGGAGAAGCCGCAGAGCGGAGGGAGCGGGAGACGCCGCAGAGCGGAGGGAGAAGCCACAGAGCGGAGGGAGCGGGAGAAGACGCAGAGCGGAGGGAGCGGGAGAAGACGCAGAGCGGAGGGAGCGTGAGAAGACGCAGAGCGGAGGGAGCAGTAGAAGACGCAGAGCGGAGGGAGCAGTAGAGGCCACAGAGCAGAGGGAGCAGGAGAAGCCGCAAAGCGGAGTGAGCGGGAGAAGCCGCAGAGCGGAGGGAGCGGGAGAAGCCGCAGAGCGGAGGGAGCGGGAGACGCCGCAGAGCGGAGGGAGAAGCCGCAGAGCGGAGGGAGCGGGAGAAGACGCAGAGCGGAGGGAGCGGAGAGAAGACGCAGAGCGGAGGGAGCGTGAGAAGACGCAGAGCGGAGGGAGTAGTAGAAGACGCAGAGTGGAGGGAGCAGTAGAGGCCACAGAGCAGAGGGAGCAGGAGAAGCCGCAAAGCGGAGTGAGCGGGAGAAGCCGCAGAGCGGAGAGAGCAGAAGCCGCAGAGCGGAGGGAGCGGGAGACGCCGCAGAGAGAAGGGCGCAGTAGAAGCCGCAGAGCGGAGGGAGCTGGAGACGCCGCAGAGCGGAGGGAGTGTGAGAAGACGCAGAGCGGAGGGAGCAGTAGAAGACGCAGAGCGGAGGGAGCAGTAGAGGCCACAGAGCAGAGGGAGCAGGAGAAGCCGCAAAGCGGAGTGAGCGGGATAAGCCGCAGAGCGGAGAGCAGAAGCCGCAGAGCGGAGGAAGCGGGAGACGCCGCAGAGAGAAGGGCGCAGTAGAAGCCGCAGAGCGGAGGGAGCTGGAGACGCCGCAGAGCGGAGGAGTGGGAGAAGCTGCAGAGCGGAGGGAGCAGTAGAAGCCACAGAGCGGAGGGAGCGGGAGACTGTAAAATATTAGTATTTCAATAATATAAAATATAGATCATTGAACATATACATATGGAGTCCAACTAGCGAATAATGACTCTGGTTAGTGGATGAATGAGCTATTCTGAGGACGTTGGCAGAGACATCTGTTCTCTGGTTGTCAGAATTATAGGTCTTTTGTCAGAACTGTCAATTTGTGACTATTTGGAGGCAGTAAATGGTTCCAAAGGTCATAGGCCATAGGCTTAAGTTTTTCAAAATAAGGTATCATATAAATAACTAATGCATATTCCATAAGTTACTAGTGTTCTTCTAATATGGTAAAGGTTACGAACTTAGCAGCAAATCACCATTTGTGGTTATAAGACAGGAGAAAATAGAAACCAATGTAAGTCTATGGGTCAAAATGGTATACAAGCCGAACCAACTCCTGTTCAGGCAGATCTCTCATACCTTGAGAATCTCCAACACGAACCACATCATGCCTCAAGACCATATGTAAGAACCAATGAATGCTTGTTTTCTTTTGTGCTTATTTTTGTGTGCTATGAACTTACTCTTCTTCATTTTTGTAATCACTTTTTTTGAATGAACATTAAACAAGATTTGTTTTATCCATACAAGTCAATATTCGACTTTTTATCCTCACCGTGCTCTTACTTAAAGAAGTGAGAAAGGGTTATTTTTTTTATAACAGAGACGTCGCAGAGCGGAGGGAGCGGGAGAAGCTGCAGAACGGAGGGAGCGGGAGAAGCTGCAGAGCGGAGGGAGCGGTAGAAGCCGCAGAGCGGAGGGAGCGGGAGATGCCGCAGAGCGGAGGAAGCGGTAGAAGCTGCAGAGCGGAGGAAGCGGGAGAAGCCGCAGAGCGGAGGGAGCGGGAGAAGCCGCAGAGCGGAGGAGCAGTAGAAGCCCCAGAGCGGAGGGAGCGGGAGAAGCCGCAGAGCGGAGGGATCGGGAGAAGCCGCAGAGCGGAGGGAGCGGGAGAAGCCGCACAGCGGAGGGAGCGGGAGAAGCCGCAGAGCGGAGAGGAGCGGGAGAAGCCGCAGAGCGGAGGGAGCGGGAGAAGCCGCAGAGCGGAGGGAGCGGTAGAAGCCGCACAGCGGAGGGAGCGGGAGAAGCCGCACAGCGGAGGGAGCGGGAGAAGGGAGCGGTAGAAGCCGCACAGCAGAGGGAGCGGGAGAAGCCGCAGAGCGGAGGATCGGGAGCGGTAGAAGCCGCAGAGCGGAGGGAGCAGTAGAAGCCGCAGAGCGGAGGGAGCAGTAGAAGCCGCAGAGCGGAGGGAGCGGGAGACGCTGCAGAGCGGAGGGAGCGGGAGACGCTGCAGAGCGGAGGGAGCGGGAGACGCCTGCAGAGCGGAGGGAGCGGTGGAAGCCTCAGAGCGGAGGGAGCGGGAGAAGCCGCAGAGCGGAGGGAGCAGTAGAAGCCGCAGAGCGGAGGGAGCGGGAGAAGCCGCAGAGCAGAGGGAGCAGTAGAAGCCGCAGAGCGGAGGGAGCGGGAGAAGCCGCAGAACGGAGGGAGCAGTAGAAGCCGCAGAGCGGAGGGAGCAGTAGAAGCCGCAGAGCGGAGGGAGCGGAGACGCTGCAGAGCGGAGGGAGCGGGAGACGCTGCAGAGCGGAGGGAGCGGGAGACGCTGCAGAGCGGAGTGAGCGGGAGAAGACGCAGAGCGGAGGGAGCGGGAGAAGACGCAGAGCGGAGGGAGCTGGAGACGCCGCAGAGCGGAGGGAGCGGTAGAAGCCGCAGAGCGGAGGGAGCGGGAGAAGCCGCAGAGCGGAGGGAGCGGGAGAAGCCGCAGAGCGGAGGGAGCGGTAGAAGCCGCAGAGCGGAGGAGCGGTAGAAGCCGCAGAGCGGAGGGAGCGGTAGAAGCCGCAGAGCGGAGGGAGCAGTAGAAGCCGCAGAGCGGAGGGAGCAGTGGAAGCAGCAGAGCGGAGGGAGCTGGAGAAGACGCAGAGCGGAGGGAGCAGTAGAAACCGCAGAGCGGAGGAGCAGTAGAAGCCGCAGGGCGGAGGGAGCGGGAGAAGCCGCAGAGCGGAGGGAGCGGGAGAAGCCCCAGAGCGGAGGGAGCGGGAGAAGCCCCAGAGCGGAGGGAGCGGGAGAAGCCGCAGAGCGGAGGGATCGGGAGAAGCCGCAGAGCGGAGGGAGCGGGAGAAGCCGCAGAGCGGAGGGAGCGGGAGAAGCCGCAGAGCGGAGGGAGCGGGAGAAGCCGCAGAGCGGAGGGAGCGGGAGAAGCCGCAGAGCGGAGGGAGCGGGAGAAGCCGCAGAGCGGAGGGATCGGAAGAAGCCGCAGAGCAGAGGGAGCGGGAGAAGCCGCACAGCGGAGGGAGCGGGAGAAGCCGCAGAGCGGAGGGAGCGGGAGAAGCCGCAGAGCGGAGGGAGCGGGAGAAGCCGCAGAGCGGAGGGAGCGGGAGAAGCCGCAGAGCGGAGGGAGCGGGAGAAGCCGCAGAGCGGAGGGAGCGGGAGAAGCCGCAGAGCGGAGGGAGCGGGAGAAGCCGCACAGCGGAGGGAGCGGAGAAGCCGCACAGCGGAGGGAGCGGGAGAAGCCGCACAGCGGAGGGGCGGGAGAAGCCGCAGAGCGGAGGGAGCGGGAGAAGCCGCAGAGCGGAGGGAGCGGGAGAAGCCGCAGAGCGGAGGGAGCGGTAGAAGCCGCAGAGCGGAGGGAGCGGGGGAAGCCGCAGAGCGGAGGGAGTAGTAGAAGCCGCAGAGCGGAGGGACAGTAGAAGCCGCAGAGCGGAGGAGCGGGAGAAGCCGCAGAGCGGAGGGAGCAGTAGAAGCCGCAGAGCGGAGGGAGCAGTAGAAGCCGCAGAGCGGAGGGAGCGGGGAAGCCGCAGAGCGGAGGGAGCGAGAGACGCCGCAGAGCGGAGGGAGCAGAGAAGCCGCAGAGCGGAGGAAGCGGGAGAAGCCGCAGAGCGGAGGGAGCGGGGAAGCCGCAGAGCGGAGGGAGCGGGAGAAGCCGCAGAGCGGAGGGAGCGGGAGAAGCCGCAGAGCGGAGGGAGCGGGAGAAGCCGCAGAGCGGAGGGGAGGGAGAAGCCGCAGAGCGGAGGGAGCGGGAGAAGCCGCAGAGCGGAGGGGGAGGGAGAAGCCGCAGAGCGGAGGGGGAGGGAGAAGCCGCAGAGCGAGGGGGAGGGAGAAGCCGCAGAGCGGAGGGAGCGGGAGAAGCCGCACAGCGGAGGGAGCGGGAGACGCAGGTGAGCGCATGTATTTCTATGCAGCCGCACGCTCCGGGCCGGGTGTTGATGCGATTTCCTCGCACTTCTGACCCCGGTCTGTGAAGAATCTCCGGCCGCTGTAAGCTCCGCCCCCGCCTGCCCCGCTGTATCGCAGCAACTAGCAAGACGGAGGTCACCGCCCTCTCCCAGCTGGCTCCGCCCTCTCTCCGCCCATCGCACTTCGGACTCTTGCGCAGTCGCCATGTGTCTGCACTTCCCTAATAAGCCTGGTGATGCTCTTAAAGCTTAACCCCGCCCTTTGGTTCCGCCTCTTTCCACTTTGGCTCCGCCTCCATCGTGAGCACGTGGAACTACGCTTTATTATCGCTGTGTGGGCGTGGTCAAAAGAGAGAACAACAATAAGGGGCGGGCTAAAGCAGTGGGCGGTACAGTAGTGGGCGGAGTGATGGGGGAGGGGTTTGCGGAAGCTCATGTGGGCGTGGCCTCCTGGGCAGTTTCGCGCTGCTCTCGGTGTTTTCGGTTTGTTCCGGTAACGGAGGTGAGAACGGACAGTGAGTAACGTGTGCGGTACCGCGGCCTGTGTGCGCCTCATCTACCGCCGGGTCTGCGCTGTACCCCGGGTATACTGCTGTGTGTAACAGTCCTGTCTGCAGAGCATCTCTCCTATAGCTGTATACTGTCCTGTCTGCAGAGCATCTCTCCTATAGCTGTATACTGTCCTCCTGTCTGCAGAGCATCTCTCCTATAGCTGTATACTGTCCTCCTGTCTGCAGAGCATCTCTCCTATAGCTGTATACTGCCTCCTGTCTGCAGAGCATCTCTCCTATAGGTGTATACTGTCCTCCTGTCTGCAGAGCATCTCTCCTATAGCTGTATACTGTCCTTTCTGCAGAGCATCTCTCCTATAGCTGTATACTGTCCTGTCTGCAGAGCATCTCTCCTATAGCTGTATACTGTCCTGTCTGCAGAGTATCTCTCCTATAGCTTATACTGTCTCCTGTCTGCAGAGCATCTCTCCTATAGCTGTTACTGTCTCCTGTCTGCAGAGCATCTCTCCTATAGCTATATTGTCCTCTGTCTGCAGAGCATCTCTCCTATAGCTGTATACTGTCCTCTGCTGCAGAGCATCTCTCCTATAGCTGTATACTGTCCTGTCTGCAGAGCATCTCTCTAAGCTGTATACTGTCCTCCTTCTGCAGAGCATCTCCCTATAGCTGTATACTGTCCTCCTGTCTGCAGAGCATCTCTCCTATAGCTGTATACTGTCCTGTCTGCAGAGCATCTCTCTATAGCTGTATACTGTTCTCCTGTCTGCATAGCATCTCTCCTATAGCTGTATACTGTCCTCCGTCTGCAGAGCATCTCTCCTATAGCTTATACTGTCCTGTCTGCAGAGCATCTCTCCTATAGCTGTATACTCCTGTCTGCGAGCATCTCTCCTATAGCTTATACTGTTCCCATCTGCAGAGCATCTCTCCTATAGCTGTATACTGTCCTTCTGTCTGCAGAGCATCTCTCCTATAGCTGTATACTGTCCTCCTGTCTGCGGAGCATCTCCTGTAGCTGTATACTGTACTCCTGTCTGCAGAGCATCTCTCCTGTACTGTATACTGTCCTCTGTCTGCAGAGCATCTCTCCTGTAGCTGTATACTGTCCTCCTGTCTGCAGAGCATCTCCTGTAGCTGTATACTGTCCTCCTGTCTGCGGAGCATCTCTCCTGTAGCTGTATACTGTCCTCCTGTCTGCAGAGCATCTCTCCTATAGCTGTATACTGTCCTCCTGTCTGCAGAGCATCTCTCCTATAGCTGTATACTGTCCCCTGTCTGCGAGCATCTCCTGTAGCTGTATACTGTACTCCTGTCTGCAGAGCATCTCTCCGTACTGTATACTGTCCTCCTGTCTGCAGAGCATCTCTCCTATAGCTGTATCTGTCCTCCTGTCTGCGGGCATCTCCTGTAGCTGTATACTGTACTCCTGTCTGCAGAGCATCTCTCCTTAGCTGTATACTGTCCTCCTGTCTGCAGAGCATCTCTCCTGTAGCTGTATACTGTCCTCCTGTCTGCAGAGCATCTCTCCTGTAGCTGTATACTGTCCTCCTGTCTGCGGAGCATCTCTCCTTAGCTGTATACTGTCCTCCTGTCTGCGGAGCATCTCTCCTGAGCTGTATACTGTCCTCCTGTCTGCAGAGCATCTCTCCTATAGCTGTATACTGTCCTCCTGTCTGCAGAGCATCTCCCTTAGCTGTATACTGTCCCCCTGTCTGCAGAGCATCTCTCCTATAGCTGTATACTGTCCCTGTCTGCAGAGCATCTCTCCTTAGCTGTATACTGTCCTCCGCCTGCAGAGCATCTCTCCTTAGCTGTATACTGTCCTCCTGCTGCAGAGCATCTCTCCTATAGCTGTATACTGTCCTCCTGTCTGCAGAGCATCTCTCCTTAGCTGTATACTGTCCTCCTGTCTGCGAGCATCTCTCCCTATAGCTGTATACTGTCCTCCTGTCTGCGGAGCATCTCTCCTGTAGCTGTATACTGTCCTCCTGTCTGCAGAGCATCTCTCCTTAGCTGTATACTGTCCTCCTGTCTGCAGAGCATCTCTCCTATAGCTGTATACTGTCCTCCTGTCTGCAGAGCATCTCTCCTATAGCTGTATACTGCCTCCTGTCTGCAGAGCATCTCTCCTTAGCTGTATACTGTCCTCCTGCAGAGCATCTCTCCTTAGCTGTATACTGTCCCCTGTCTGCAGAGCATCTCTCCTATAGCTGTATACTGTCCTCCTGTCTGCAGAGCATCTCTCCTTAGCTGTATACTGTCTCTTCCTTCTTCTGTGCAGGAGCATCTCTCCTATACTTATACTGTCCTCCTGTCTGCAGAGCATCCTTCCTAGTGCTGTATAACTGTCCTCCTGTCTGCAGAGCATCTCTCCTATAGCTGTATACTGTCTCCTGTCTGCAGAGCACTCTCCTATAGCTGTATACTGTCCTCCTGCCTCTGCAGTAGCGTCTCTCCTATAGCTGTATACTGTCCTCCTGTCTGCAGAGCATCTCTCCTATAGCTGTATACTGTCCTCCTGTCTGCAAGCATCTCTCCTATAGCTGTTACTCCGTCCACTCCTCATAGCTGTATATTCTCCTTAGCGTATACTTCCTCCTGTCTGCAGACTCTCTCCTATCTTCGTATACTGTCCTCCTGTCTGCAAGCATCTCTCCTAGCTGTATACTGTCCTTCTGCAGAGCATCTCTCCTGTAACTGTATACTGTCCTCCTGTCTGCAGAGCATCTCTCCTTAGCTGTATACTGTCCTCCTGCTGCAGAGCATTCTCCTATAGCTGTATACTGTCCTCTTGCGAGCATCCTCCTATAGCTGTATACTGTCTCCTGTCTGCAAGCATCTCTCCTTAGCTGTATACTGTCCCTGTCTGCAGAGCATCTCTCCTATAGCTGTATACTGTCCTGTCTGCAGAGCATCTCTCCTTAGCTGTATACTGTCCCTCCTGTCTGCAGAGCATCTCTCCTTAGCTGTAACTGCCTCCTGTCTGCAGGACTCTCCTATAGCTGTATACTTCCTCCTGTCTGCAGAGCCTCTCTCTAAGTCTGTATACTGTCCTGTCTGCGAGCATCTCTCCTATAGCTGTATACTGTCCCTGTCTGCAGAGCATCTCTCCTTAGCTGTTCTTGTCCTCCTGTCTGCAGAGCATCTCTCCTATAGCTGTATACTGTCCTCCTGCTGCAGAGCATCTCTCCTATAGCTGTATACTGTCTCTGCAGAACTCTCCCTGAGAGTTACTGCCTTGTCTGAAGTCTCTTCCTGAAGCTTATACTGTCTCCTCTGCAGAGCATCTCTCCTATAGCTGTATACTGTCCTGTCTGCAGAGCATCTCCCTATAGCTGTATACTGTCCTCCTGTCTGCAGAGCATCTCTCCTATAGCTGTATACTGTCCTCCTGTCTGCAGAGCATCTCTCCTATAGCTGTATACTGTCCTGTCTGCAGAGCATCTCTCCTATAGCTGTATACTGTCCTGTCTGCAGAGCTCTCCTTCCTATAGCTGTATACTGTCCTGTCTGCGAGTCTCTCCTTAGCTGTATACTGTCCTCCTGTCTGCAGAGCATCCTCCTATAGCTGTATACTGTCCTCCTGTCTGCAGAGCATCTCTCCTATAGCTGTATACTGTCCTCCTTCTGCGAGCATCTCTCCTATAGCTGTATTACTGTCCTCTCCTGCGAGCATCTCTCCTATAGCTGTATACGTCCTGTCTGCAGAGCACTCTCCTATAGCTGTATACTGTCCTCCTGTCTGCAGAGCATTCTCCTATAGCTGTATACTGTCCTCCTGTCTGCAGAGCATCTCTCCTATAGCTGTATACTGTCCTTCTGCAGAGCATCTCTCCTATAGCTGTATACTGTCCCTGTCTGCAGAGCATCTCTCCTTACTGTCTACTGTCCTCTGCAGACATCTCTCCTATAGCTGTTACTGTCTCTGTCTGCAGAGCATCTCCTATAGCTGTATACTTCTCCTTCTGCAAGCATCTCCTTAGCTGTATACTGTCCTCGTCTGCAGAGCATCTCTCCTTAGCTGTTCACTGTCCTCCTGTCTGCAGGCATTCTCCTAAGCTGAACTCTCCTGTCTGAACTCTCTCAGAGCTATACTGTCCTCCTGTCTGCAACTCTCCCTATAGCTTATACTGTCCTCCTGTCTGCGAGCTCTCTCAACTTATACGTCTATACTGTCTCATTTCTGCGCTCTACTGTTACTGTCCTCTGTCCTGCGGCATCTCCTATAGCTGTATACTGTCCTCCTGTCTGCGAGCATCTCTCTTAGCTGTATACTGTCCTCCTGTCTGCAGAGTCTCTCC